>BSQZ01000027.1:5292500-5295000 GCA_033239005.1 Lamellibrachia satsuma
GCACGCTAGGCGTATACGTCACGGATAATGCACGTGGGACACTCTGTCTTCAAGTGTTAGTGGCAAATAAAAGTTTTTATTTGTTGACGAATGCTCCCATGAAACTACGTATGCCACATATTCAATTGCATATCTGCGGAAAACGTCCTTGTGGAATGGCTGTTAAATAAGTGTACTGCTCAAAAGTGAAAACACCATTGTCAGACGAATCTTATTTTCCAGAGGATGACGAGGTTCTGGAACTGTTGACTGAATGTGTTTGAACAATAAAACTGTACATATATTAAAAAAACAGACGAGAGGTTATGTTTTCGATTGGCCTCCGTGTTCACGACCAACTGCGGCAATCGTGTCATATCGTGCTGACCTTTACGTATTTTCATTACGGTGATCAATCTCCAACGTGCAAACTGGCATAACAAAGGGTTATGGTGAACATGATCCCACAACATTTCAACAACCCGAGGGAAATCTCGAGGCATTTGCCTGCGAACATAATAACTCATTAGCGCTCATAACGCTGCGCGCAGGCTGCACTGGTGTCCCACTACGACATCCGCGTCGGCCGTGAGCAGTCACTGCCAATAACACACGAGCCACGCGCACTGAGGTTGAACTCCGAATAAATAACGTTCTAATTGTTAATGTTTTACTACTGACAAACGAATCTATTGAAAACTATGCAACACCACGAAGTCCTCTGTCATCGCTTTGCAGATACGCTGAATGGGTTTGAACAAAATCATGTAACTGTACGTCTTAATATTAAATCATACGCGTATTCAAATCAGCTGCACGTTAGTTCAATTGACTGGCAAAACACCAACAAATCATTTGTAATGCATGTCATTTGTAATTTTACCTCCACCAACCATTCTCCACCTCCACTGAAACTGTAATTGTACCACCAGTACCGGTTTTTCCAAACGTAACGGCCCGCCATCGACACTGTAATGTTAACACCACTGTCCGGTCCACATAAATGTAACGGCACTTCGTCGGGTTCACCAAAGTTGAACATCCACCGAAAGAGGCCGCCACTTATCGGATTGTACCGACAGCTGAATGTGGACGTTCGTGTGTAATGTACACGTATTTCAGTGCACGCGAAGACCTTAGAAAAACTCCAAAATGCGGATACATACGTCTCAATAGATGACGTTTATTTGACGCCACTTCGCAGATTATATCGGTGGCTATGTCATTGGGGCGCTTCTGTTGATGAACACATTTCTTTGCCAATGTATTTGCCGGTCGATTCGATTGCCGTGAACAACGCTGATCGAATTTGCTTCGCGGCTTTCTGTTAGGTGAAGTTCCGACAATTCGATAACGAACATCGACTGGAGGTTAGCCAGCCACTGAATCCGCCTACCTGATGCAGAATAAACATGTCCATAAAATACGGAACCTTGTTTCTTCTGGACATGTGCTCAAACAGCAGCGCCTATTTTACGCGAGGGTTCTCTTCAAATTCCACACAATTATTTAAAAATTACATTGTTTATGTTTATGCATGAATAATGCGCGCAGCTATTATTGGCGAACCACGGCACTGATAACAAAATGTCACGCGCAGGCGCAGAAGCAGTAAGCAGCGAGTGTGTTATCAAGGGAATACTTTACACCAGCCAGTTGAATAAATCACTCGGACATCAGAGCAGGCACGACCTGACAAGCTCCCAACGAGTGAGACCGGGCCTGTGGGTAGTTTCTTGGTAGCCTTGTCACGCGGTGGTAGTTTCTTGGTAGCCCTGTCACGTCGGATAAATCGTATCAAGCCATGTACCATAATATTGTCGATCTTATATGTACATATCCCAATATTGCACGCACGCACGCACGCACGCTCGCACGCACGCACACGCGCATGCAAGCACGAACACACCCGCGCACGTACGAACACACACACAAACACACACACACACACACACTCGAATTAACTGCAGCTTGAGCCAATCCCCTGAGGCCTGCTTCGGTATTAAAAAGAACATTTGATTCGCAATATATATATATATATATATATATATATATATATATATATATTAATATATATATATATGTATATATATATATATATATATATATATATATATATATATATATATTATATATATATATATATATATATATATATATATATATATATATATATATATACATATATATATATATATATATATATATATATATATATATATATATATATATTATATATATATATATATATATATATATATATATATATATATATATATATATATATATATATATATATATATTAACCAATACTAAACACTATGAACACATTTTGGACTTTGCGTGTACTTATGCGTGCGCAACTTCGGTGAAACCGGCATTCCTGTTGCAATCTCAACTAACTGAAATGGATGCCTGCCATATAGGTCAAAGCATGATCCAACATTCCACGTTCCCGCAACCACAGGGTATGTTGCTGCTGCTGCTGCTGCTGCTGCTGGGGTTCTCTATGGTGAGGCAG
>BSQZ01000027.1:5297500-5532500 GCA_033239005.1 Lamellibrachia satsuma
ATTACCGACTTCCATGTTTGCCGATCGACGCGATCTTTCTTTTTCAGTTTTGGGCGGCGACTATACATTTCGGTACATTTCGACACTGATACTGAATACTAAGTAAAATATGTGTAACATCGCGGTTCGTTAAGAATAATGTCAACACAAAACGTGTTTATATTGTGATGCATCATTTCATCATAATTAAATCAAATGAGCAAGTTTTACGATTTTCAATGAACGCTTCGTCGAAATTATTGACATACCAATAAATGATCCAATGAAAACCATTGTACATTCTAGGCAGTTCACACACTTATTTAAGCTATGTTATAGTTTGTTTAATGTTTTCCAATTGTACTTATACAGTGAGTACTTCCTACATTATATTGTAACTTTTCAGGAACTAGCACTCAACATTCGTCGAGAGGAGGCGCTGTGTACATCCGGTGGGGACGGAAGACGTGTTCGGGAAACGGAACGGAGCTGCTCTACTGGGGCAAGTATTTTAGCGATACATAATTATTTGTTGTCAAGAAAGTCAATGTCTTTCTAGAAAGCCGGGTGAAGCTACAATATTTATCATAATATTTTTGCTTAAAAATTTCTTTGTTTTACATGTCTTCGGCAACGTCAAAGGTAAATTGTGTAGGTGGTCTAGTCCGACCACGTCTAGTTTATCCCACGCCAAAATATCTCGAGAAAGGAAAAAAGCACATAAAAAAGCATTTACAAAGCAGACCTGATGTTCTTATAAAATCGTTGATTGTTGTGGAAGGTTCTGCTGCCGGGTCATTCCATCAGCACACCGGCGGCGGCTCGAACTATCTCTGCATGCCAAGAGACCCTGAATGGGGACCCAAGACGACGTCAGGCTTCCAGTCCGGAGGTCGCCTGTACGGGGCTGAATACCAAATACAGTCAAACGAATTGTTCTCCAAAGCTAACGCACAGTCATTGCTCAACAACGACGTTCCGTGCGCCGTATGCTTTGTGACCAGCCGACCAACGAAGCTGATGGTCCCGGCCAAACTGACCTGTCCAGACGGGTGGACGAAGGAATATTCAGGCTACCTGATGGCTGAGCATTACAATGACAAAGGCCGAACAACCTTCGTCTGTGTGGACAACGCCCCGGACGTTATTCACGGCGGAGGGGCTAACCAAGATGGCGTCCTTTTCTACATTACCGAAGCTGTCTGTGGTTCACTGCCGTGTCCCAGTTACATAAGTGGCGGGGAAATCACGTGTGTTGTGTGCACGAAATAAAGCAGCAGCTCACGAGCATTGGGTCGTGTCTGCAGTATCAGTACCGTAACGTAGCCTTATGAGCCATATAGATGCAGTATTTCCGTTGTTAATTATTAGGGCGCTTGTAGTTTTCCAGACAGTAGATGTTCGTCCGTTTTAATTGTCATTTATTTTATATCGACATGACCCTGACAGCTGATCCTGACAGCTATTTCCGAGGTTTACCATACTCTTGAAACTACTGTGAACATTTAGTATATTCTTGAGTTTCAGTGTATGACGCTTTGCCAAAACAATACAACTGAAAAAAGTAAGGAAATCCCGGACAGTAGTTAGTAGGGCCCCTTGACGTGGTGATAGGGCTGCGCCATCTAATGGCTGTCTTTTGTAATGCGCTGAATGGCGTTGTGACAGAGAGAGGTATGTTGAATAAATGTATTAAGCGTTGTCCGAGAGGTCAACAGAGGTCAAAGAGGGTTAAGAAGGGTCACGATGAGTGACGTACTACGCATGTATAGGGTTATCTCAAGTGCTATGAATACATCCTTCACACATTACAAAAAACGCATACATTCATTACAAAAGAAAACATTATTCGTTTATCCAACCTCCCAACCGTAACGACAGACCAACCATCAGTCAGTGAGTGGCGTCAACGCAATACCAGTCGCTAGGGTACAATACGTTAACCAGCCGCTAGGTGCACAATGCGTTAGCCAGCCGCTAAGTGTACACCCGACCGACGTATCAATCAATCAATCAATCAATCAATCAATCAATCAATCAATCAATCGATAAATATAAGTCAATACAGATCAATGCGTTTCAATTTCAATCGATTTCCAAATAATCAATATCGATTTTTGCGCCGCCAATCATCCTTTTTGAGGGTATCGCGAGGTCCAGTTCACTATTGCGGACATGTAAACGTGGCACAAATGTTAGATACAGAAGACGAGGCAAGTTCAGAAGTGTGGTGGCAGAAAACGTTTTGGAATGAAGACCAGTGTGAAAAAGACCAAAGTGGAAAAGACAAATGTCAATAGATGATGCAGTTAACCCGTTTGAGAGACCAGAGCCGGATGAACCATGGCACAAGTGGCACACTGGTACCAGGCCCCCACAAAAAATGGGCCCCCACAAACTGATCATGGGTGAGCATCGATCCACGATAAGCCAGAACAGACTCCTTCGTCTTACTATGCTCAGTACGGAAATGGGACGTCGTGAGTCGGATTAATCGTGACACAATTTTAAATTGTGTCAGACTTCAGTGCTGCCAAAAGGCGCAAACAGTTCATTAGTGCTTGAGAAAGTTCAACAGATATACAATCAGATATGGCTAGTCACACAATCACATCTCTAGGACCATTAGTAATTCATTTGGTAAAAAATAATTAGATGCCAATCTTTGTTTCCTCGTGAGAACTTGTGAGGTCTCTATTTTACGCTGTAACCTCTTGTATTATTTCCTTGTTTGCCATCATACTGTTTATTTTCTTGTATATATGTTTGAATGCCGTCGTCAACAACAGTATGTGAATACGTATTATGCTCAAACATAGTTGAATAAACATCCTCATCTCTCATTCTCTCTCTCGACATGCTATCGATTTGACACATTCTTCTTTTCAATTTCGTAGTCATTCTAAATCACCTGCACGTTGTTTATGTTGATGCACAAATAATGCACCTGCTACAGAGGTGATTGATGAACTAAGGCCCCGATTACAAAACATCGCATGGGCAGATGCAGTAAGCAGCGAGGAATGTTTCATCGATGGAATACTTTATGCGATACCTGCGCGATGCAGACATCACTCAGATGCCGGCCGTACTGCGTCAGAGCAAACATGACTTGACAACTGATACTAAAGACGGAACGTCTGATGGAAATGACTTCATGAGCTGTTCACAGACAGGGTGAGGATACTGGAGACGGGAAATTATTATTCGAGGTGTTCACATACCGAAAGTAATGGAAATATAGGTTTAAAACCGGAGATTGATATCTTGAAAATGTGTTTTGCAAGATGCATTGTAATCGCGAGGGTGTCATGTTATTGAACGTTCGAGAAGAATGTCATGTCAACGCAAACCCATAACGTCAACAAGAATATGTTTAATGGTGTGCTGATCAAGTTGCGAGTGCTGTTCTCCACCAAAGCTTTCGGTACACGAATAACGATTCTGTATGTAGTGAGTTCTGTCATTCATTAGTGCGATCCGATTGACATTAAAATATATAAATTACAAACATTCATACGTACACACTCACATACATGCATTCATGCATACATACATTCATACATGCATACATACGTACGTACGTACCCACGCACGCACGCACGCACGCACGCACGCCGCACGCACGCACGCACGCACACACACACACGCACGCACATACACACACACACACACACGCACGCACACACACACACAGCAGTGCAGGAAATATTACTACGGATATTTCAGGACAAAAATATATTACAACGTTTTCGAAACACAGTAAAAGAAGCAAATGTTTATTTTTAACTTTTGTTATGCTATGATCTACTTTCTGTCATAACTATTGTTGCACTTGTTTAATTAATTAGGCATTGATATCTGAAAAAAAAACACGTCGACGTCTTTGTCTGAAGTAGGGTATAGTAGGACTCGGTTCAATAAAAGAGTGTTTTTTTAAATCATGAAAAGAATTGACCTAGAATACGAAACTTGCGAAAGTTTGAATACCCTTATGTATAGCTGGCCACGTTTGCCCTTTTCGTCTAATGTTAACCGAATCCAGTCAAAAAGAATTTAATAATTTGTCAGATGGTTTCACAAAAACTAAATAAGAAATCTGCACACACTAGCTAGTATGTCGCAATGGATACTAGCTAGTATCTCGCAATGGATACTAGCTAGTATCTCGCAATGGATATTAGCAAGTATTTCGCAATGGATACTAGCTAGTATGTCGCAGTGGATACTAGCTAGTATGTCGCAGTGTATACTAACTAGTATCTCGCAGTGGATACTAGCTAGTATCTCGCAGTGGATACTAGCCAGTATGTCGCAGTTTATACTTGCTAGTATGTCGCAGTGGATGCTATCTAGTATGTCGCAGTGGATGCTAGCTAGTATGTCGCTGTGGATGCTAGCTAGTATGTCGCTGTGGATACTAACTAGTATTTCGCAGAGATTACTAGCAGTTTGAATTTTGTGTGAAAAGATTCTAAAACGAGACGAGCGAAGGCATTGAATGGAGGAAGGACACCCAAGGACATCCAAGGACATCCAAGCTTTTCCTCTGGTAACGTTATCTTTGTCAGGTAATTTATTAAAAAATAAAAACAGTCATGCCATTTTTTTCTCCAACAATTTCAATAATTTCTAAGCTTCAATTTCTAAAGACGTGTAATGTGTCTTTCAGTCCGATAACGAAAGTTGTACACACAATTCGAAAGTGTTCGTTGACACCAACTAACAGACAGCTGAACCTATTGTCGCGAATATGTTTTATATACGCTTTGGGAGTCATTATATTCGAGACACTCTTGTGATATTCTATATTACGCCACTATCTCATTTTCCAGAATGCTGTGTCTTGATCTAAGTGTGATCACAAACACTTCATAGAAATGATGATCACACTACGTAATTCGTCCGATGTGTTCAGCTTGTCACGCTAAACAACTATTAATAATTCATGCAGGTGCCAGCGACGAGATTCAGTTGTTTTTCTCTGGGATGCTTTATTGCGAATCAGTCTTGAAATGACCTCATGACAGTGCATCTGCAACTGCATCTGGAGGAGAACGCCATGCTAATGTAATAATAATAATAATAATAATAATAACAATAATAATAATAATAATAATATTAATAATAATAATAACAACAATAATAATAACAATAACAATAATAATAATAATAATAATAATAATAATAATAATAATAATAATAATAAACAACTACGACAATAACAATAACACCAAAAATAATAATGACAACTATGATAATAACAACAACAACAACAACAACAACAACAGCAATAATGTGTGGTTGCATATGCCCCGGTATCGACCAAGACTAAGCGTTCCTGGCGCTTACTCAATTGTCAGAGTTACTGTTTGTATGTGGGGCTTCGGGAGTTGGGGAACCTCGTCTTAATTTAAGGCAGAATGTGCTTGGTTGTAAATAGTGGCTGGGCGAGTTTGAGAGGTATGTTAGGAGATAGCTTGTCTGGTAGTAAGTAGTCCTACCCTTCCGCTGTTGTGCTGTAACATGTGTTGTTTATCGTAGCGCCACTATCTTACACGATACGCTCGGTAGGCAACTTGTTTCACGAATGCGGTCAGCGGTAATCAAGATACAGAGAGGACGTTCTCTAATACACAAGGTCGGTTCATATACAGCGTGGTGTTTACGCTCTTTGTCATTTGTTGTTGAAGTATCGATTTTATGATCACATCCTTTACTAGTGACATTTGACAAATGGAGTGCCCAGCTTTATTCACACACCGGAGGCATATTCAACGTAGAAAAACACTCTCGGCACGTTGGAGAAATATCCACGAAGCTTATCGCATAAGGACACCGTTTCACCAGCAGCGCTGCCGACGGCACCAATTGTAAAGCACAATAAAGGAGTAGAAACAACCGGACGACCGACGAGAGTAGAGTTGTCATCAGGCTAAGCAGAACAACTGAACGTGAAAGCCATTGTAGAGCGTACATATGACTGATAGAAACGACATCGGGAATGGCTAGTGCGGGTGTATTTAGTGCTAATGGTTCCGTTTATATTGCAGCTGCTCTCTATGCAGCAGCTGCTGCTCTCTGTGCAGCAGCTGCTGCTCTCTATGCAGCAGCTCCTGCTCTCTATGCAGCAGCTGCTGAGTTCGTTTTAACAATGCTGGTATTATTTGCTGTTGTTGCTGTTGGTATTGCTGTTGTTGTTGGCTTTGTTGCTGCTGCTGCTGCTGCTGCTGCTGCTGCTGCTGCTGCTGCTGCTGCTGCTGCTGCTGCTGCTGCTGCTGCTGCTGCTGCTGCTGCTGCTGCTGCTGCTGCTGCTGCTGCTGCTGCTGCTGCTGCTGCTGCTGCTGCTGCTGCTGCTGCTGCTGCTGCTGCTGCTGCTGCTGATTGTTCAGTGCCTTTCATTATCAGGACAGGGCTGGACGAATTGCTGCATTCAGCCGACCGGTTAGATGAATTCGCCCTCTGCTAAAGGAAACTCTATAAGCGATTGCCGCTGCCGACGTCTGTTCAATATGCGACAACAACGGACAATACGCTGAGGGATATCATGTATTCCGGTCGTCTCAGTGGCACCTGAGTGATATCGTGTTTCGTCGGCATTAAAGGCGAAGCAGCTTTATCGTTTCGTTTCAGCACGACGTGCCCACTAGCAAGCAACCCGGCACTGCTGCAGTAGTCGGCGCCTTTCGTTTTTACGTGGTCGCACAAAAACAAGCGTACACCACCAGTGGATAAAAACACAAACGGGCTGTTTCATGGTGTTTTCTGCACCAGTGCCTGTTCCCGTGTGTTGTGATGTGGACGTAACATAGACATGCACGCGTGCAGGTTATAATCCACAACATAGTTGAAAACGGTTGAGTAATCGCACACATTAACACCCGACACTTGGGGATTTACAGTTGGTATTGGAATGGTGAACGAAAATGAACTGATCCCACATATGATGTCACTACGTGTGTACACAAGGTTAGAATATTATGACTTTATGAATACTTTCACATCAATATGATTAACGGAATAAACTTATCAACAAGAAGGAAGATGGTCTCACTCTGCCTTCTCACACTCGCGACCAGGTACAGAGGAAAACAAGCAACCAAGAATATCAAGCCACTTCCATTGATATCTCAGGCAGCGCAAAAATAAGACAAAGTATTAACAAACAGCAACCTGACATAGCAACCTGTCGTGATCAATAATCATCGACTCGAGTACGTCAAGAAGTTCACTCACCTGGGCACCAAGGAGATGCAGAAGAAGTCATCAAAACACTATGTGCTCCTCTGCAGCTCAGAGTGCTGGTGCATGGCACAACAAGACACCAGTAGACTTTCCAGCTTCCACAACACCTGCCTAAGGAAGATACTGAATATCCGTATCCATATCCAACGCCAAACTACACCAAACAACAAAACAATAACACATCTGCCTCATCCTGAAAAAGAGAAGGTGGCTTGGTCATGTCTACACACACACACACACACACACACACACACACACACACACACACACACACACACACACACACACACACACACACACACACACACACACACACACACACACACACACACACACACACACACACACACACACACACACACACACACACACACACACACACACACACACACACACACACACACACACACACACACACACACACACACACACACACACCCACACACACACACACACACACACACACACACACACACACACACACACACACACACACACACACACACACACACACACACACACACACACACACACACACACACACACACACACACACACACACACACACACACACACACACATGGATGGCGTCGGTGACTCTCTGTCTCAGGGAGTCAGTGAGTGATTACAACATTTACCTAATAGTATTTAGTGTGGCCCAAACGGTGACATGAACATTGATGGTAAGCGAGATTTAATAAACAATAAGAAGGATTCATGCATACAAGTTTGATGCAGCAGTGCACGTGGAAGGGACGACTCTTGGCATTCTAGCTGGCGTCAACCAACGACATATATGTTCTTACTCACCACAGTTAGGTGCACGTTTATGGTGTCGAGATAAGGCTAAATGTTGTTAAATGAGGCCAATGTGTACTCACTAAGTCGATGATAATTAATTCTCTAACTGGCCACAGCATTCAACAGCGGACACTGGGACGGCTGCGCTAGTAACTGTGTCGTGAAGCACCACATGACGACGGCGGCGACTGTTCTTCGTGTGTACATGCCGACCTTGCAAGTCTCCGACATGGCACATTCATACCAAATTATCGGTGTTCTTTAAACAACAGCACGACGTCTCAGCCAACGCAATAGTCCAACTTCTCCAGATCAAGCGTGATGACTTCGGGCAACACTTACCAGTGAAACTAAACAGCTCTCGATCAGGTTATGTATTCATTTGTTTATTTGTTTATTTTATCACTGATTCTGTCAGAGGTAGCATCTTTGACTGCAACTAATTGTAACATATATTGGAACATATTAATTACTGTATAAGATGTCAACGCTCCCAGACAAGAGCAAGCATCTTATAACTTTCAAACAAAATATGTTGTAAACAACAGGACACACGTACCATCTATTAGTGCCTCTGTTTGCAGTTCACATTAGGCATCTTGGTAAGCGACCCACTGGGCCTGTAACAACGGAGTCTCTAGACAATGGCTCTCCAGAGTCACCTGTGTATCGCGGCCGACCGTTTGTCAACCAACGACGCTCGCTGAGATGCACAGTCAACAAGCTTTCATCTACGAGGTCAGACGTCTTGCAAACACACCAGCGAAATGTCCAGTAATGGTTGTTGACAACTTGAACTGACAGCATTGCGTGCAGTGCCATAGTCATCAACGTCACCACTCATGGCACTTAGCGAAGAAGAGTGAGGAGGGTGGCAAGAAGTGGGAGGTGGGGGGTGGCAGGATGTGGGAGGTGGGAGGTGTGGTGGGCGGTTGGTCCTGAGAAATGGTGAGAGGCGGGAGGTTGGCCTCGAAAAAAATGTGGAAGGTGAGACTAGCGGGAGTTGGAAGGTGGACTCTTAAAACTGGTGAGAGGTTAGTCCCCAAAACAGATGGGAGATGGGAGGTTGAGACCCTTCCCTCACCCTCAAAAGTAGCTGACGTTGGTGTATCCAGTGCCACGATGCATTGGTTGTGTGTTTTCCTCATCTATTTACACCCCAAATGTCGTCTACTGCAATTGAGCCTCAGAAAATCACAAATATAAACGGCATTTAACCGTGATGTGCCACGAACGATTTCGGTGCATTTACGACTTTGTTGTGTGTGTGTATATCATTTATTCGTACGCAATAGTATAGGTACATTTGAATAAAACAAAAATCATTTGCAGCCTGATTAACAAGTGCAGAATGCGTTAATCATGTTGTTAACATCTTTTTTTGTAAAACCGGGTAAGTCAATCTCGTTATTGGATACACGCATGTACGCAGGCGCCCACCGTTTTGCGTAGTTTTTGAAAAATTAACAAATGTTTTTTATGTCGTTATAGCCCCGTGGGCGTAACTCGGGGCAATAGTTCTGGGGACACCATATTATGGCGGTTGATTAAACATTCTAGTATAAAAGTATGGAATACCCCGTGTGGTGCTGAGTTTTCTGTCCTACGTATCGCAATCCTGTGGCATATTTCGTCGCGGTCAAGAATGTGTAGATACAAAGACTTGCCCTTCGTATCAGTACGTTTAATACTGTTAAACAAGCCGATATTTCACCGAAAAAACGAAGGCTGTCAGGAAACAAAACAACTATAAAGACATAATAAATGTTTGACTCTCTCTGTACACAAGGCATTAGGGAACAGTTCTGGTTTTATACAAGAGGAAATATATGTGTATGACCGACGAACTACTAGACTGGACGATTCTAACTCATTTAAACGATGATAAAGGAAGGCACATAAATGTTATCTAAAAAGCAACGAGACACAACAAAGCTATTAAAGCTATATTGGGAACCCTTACACAGTTAAACGTAGATAAGAGAGGTTTTTATTAGGTGGATATACACTTTGCATTGGTTGGAGATATCATTAGCACAAAATAGTTATGCAACAATTGTAATTAATTGTACAGTTAATTGTCAGATGACCCAGAACGCATACATTTGCTAAGCTAATATGTGATGTTCTTCTTGAAAGTATACCGCAGTATAATTTACTTCGTGAAGTAATATCCCACGGCAGAAAACTACCATCGATTATCCAGTGACACCTGTCGTAACAATCTCTTCGTGGAATCGTTTGACGAAATGTGATATATAGTTAATAATCACCCACGACTAAGTTCACTATAGAGCGATGGTGATGATGGATGCCTTCATCAGTGGGCTAACTGAACACCACTAGCACCAGTGTTGGTGATGATGGATGCCTTCATCAGTGGGTTAACTGAACACCACTGCCACCAGTGTTGGTGATGATGAATGCCTTCATCGGTGGGTTACCTGTACACCACTACCACCAGTGTTGGTGATGATGGATGCCTTCATCGGTGGGTTAACTGCACACCACTGGCACCAGTGTTGGTGATGATGGATGCCTTCATCAGTGGGTTAACTGCACACCACTACCACCAGTGTTGGTGATGATGGATGCCTTCATCAGCTGTGGGTTAACTGCACACCACTACCACCAGTGTTGGTGATGATGGATGCCTTCATCAGTGGGTTAACTGCACACCACTACTACCAGTGTTGGTGATGATGGATGCCTTCATCGGTGGGTTACCTGTACACCACTACCACCAGTGTTGGTGACGATGGATGCCTTCATCGGTGGGTTAACTGCACACCACTACCACCAGTGTTGGTGACGATGGATGCCTTCATCGGTGGGTTAACTGCACACCACTGGCACCAGTGTTGGTGATGATGGATGCCTTCATCAGTGGGTTAACTGCACACCACTGGCACCAGTGTTGGTGATGATGGATGCTTTCATCAGTGGGTTAACTGCACACCACTAGCACCAGTGTTGGTGATGATTGATGCCTTCATCAGTGGGCTAACTGAACACCACTAGCACCAGTGTTGGTGATGATGGATGGCTTCATCGGTGGGTTAACTGAACACCACTACCACCAGTGTTGGTGATGATGGATGCCTTCATCGGTGGGTTACCTGTACACCACTACCACCAGTGTTGGTGATGATGGATGCCTTCATCGGTGGGCTAACTGAACACCACTAGCACCAGTGTTGGTGATGATGGATGCCTTCATCAGTGGGTTAACTGAACACCACTACCACCAGTGTTGGGGACGGTGGATGCCTTCGTCCGTGGGTTACCTGTACACTACTAGCACCAGTGTTGGGGATGATGGATGCCGTCATCAGTGGGTTACCTGCAAACCACTAGCACCAGTGTTGGTGATGATGGATGCCTTCATCAGTGGGCTAACTGAACACCACTAGCACCAGTGTTGGTGATGATGGATGCCTTCATCAGTGGGTTACTTGTACACCACTAGCACCAGCTTAATAGAATAAATAATACTTACACTCGTCAGAGAGACAGCCCCAACAAAGTGCACTCGGCAGAGAGACAGTCCCAACAAAGTGCACTCGTCAGAGAGACAGTCCCAACAACGTGCACTCGCCAGAGAGAAAGTCCCAACAACGTGCACTCGCCAGAGAGACAGTCCCAACAACGTGCACTCGCCAGAGATAGAGTCCCAACAAAGTGCACTCGTCAGAGAGACAGTCCCAACAACGTGCACTCGTCAGAGAGACAGTCCCGACAACGTGCACTCCACGAACGACTCGACAAATGTTCGAAGGACGGTGGTGGCTAGCAGCACGCCTCAATTTAGCCCATCGTGAATCAGAATCTTTGATGTTCAAATATGCAGTGCGTGAAAATTTTAAGTGGAGTAGACCCTAATGTGAAGTAGACCCTAATGTGAAGTAGACCCTAATGTGCGCAGTCAGTTTAATGAAACAGTTCATACTTTTGTTAAAATAATCGAAAGTGTTGACTTTAGAAAACGTTAATGGCTTTATGCTTATAGTATATGGACCCGGATCACGTTTTCCTTTTCGCCGTATTTTGACCGGATCTGGTAAATATTTACTTAACTGTTTGCCCGAAGATGTCATCAAAACTTAGTAACACATTTGCACAAACGAGCTAGCATGTCGCGGTAGGTGGTAGATAGGCCCTACTAGAGAGTTAACATGTCGTGGAAGGTGGTAGATAGGCCCTACTAGAGAGGTAACATGTCGTGGAAGGTGGTAGGTGGGCCCTACTAGAGAGTTATCATGTCGTGGAAGGTGGTAGATGGGCCCTACTAGAGAGTTGTCATGTCGTGGAAGGTGGTAGACAAGCCCTACTAGAGAGTTAACATGTCGTGGAAGGTGGTAGACAGGCCCTACTAGAGAGTTAACATGTCGTGGAAGGTGGTAGATAGGCCCTACTAGAGAGTTAACATGTCGTGGAAGGTGGTAGACAGGCCCTACTAGAGAGTTAACATGTCGTGGAAGGTGGTAGATGGGCCCTACTAGAGAGTTAACATGTCGTGGAAGGTGGTAGATAGGCCCTACTAGAGAGTTAACATGTCGTGGAAGGTGGTAGATAGGCCCTACTAGAGAGTTAACATGTCGTGGAAGGTGGTAGATAGGCCCTACTAGAGAGTTAACATGTCGTGGAAGGTGGTAGACAGGCCCTACTAGAGAGTTAACATGTCGTGGAAGGTGGTAGATGGGCCCTACTAGAGAGTTATCATGTCGTGGAAGGTGGTAGACAGGCCCTACTAGAGAGTTAACATGTCGTGGAAGGTGGTAGACAGGCCCTACTAGAGAGTTAACATGTCGTGGAAGGTGGTAGACAGGCCCTACTAGAGAGTTAACATGTCGTGGAAGGTGGTAGATAGGCCCTACTAGAGAGTTAACATGTCGTGGAAGGTGGTAGATGGGCCCTACTAGAGAGTTGTCATGTCGTGGAAGGTGGTAGATAGGCCCTACTAGAGAGCTAACATGTCGTGGAAGGTGGTAGACAGGCCCTACTAGAGAGTTGTCATGTCGTGGAAGGTGGTAGATGGGCCCTACTAGAGAGTTATCATGTCGTGGAAGGTGGTAGATAGGCCCTACTAGAGAGTTAACATGTCGTGGAAGGTGGTAGACAGGCCCTACTAGAGAGCTAGCATGTCGTGGTAGATGGTAGATAGGCCCTACTAGAGAGCTAGCATGTCATGGAAGGTGGTAGATAGGCCCTACTAGAGAGCTAACATGTCGTGGTAGATGGTAGATAGGCCCTAGAGGGCTAGCATGTCGTGGAAGGTGGTAGATAGGCCCTACTAGAGAGCTAGCATGGTGTGGAAGGTGGTAGATATGCCCTACTAGAGAGCTAACATGTCGTGGTAGATGGTAGATAGGCCCTAGAGGGCTAGCATGTCGTGGAAGGTGGTAGATAGGCCCTCCTAGAGAGCTAGCATGTCGTGGTAGGTTGTAGACAGGCCCTACTAGAGAGCTAGAATGTCGCGATAGATGTAGATAGGCCCTACAAGACAAGACCTACAGTCAAGTCACGTGCCTTGGTCCTCCATCTTAAAGGTTCTTCGTCAATTCCATTTTTGCTCGAGTCCATAAACCATTACAGGTTTCATTTTGTGTGAAATGATTCTAAAACGAGACGAGCAAAAAAGTGGAATTGAGGAAGAACCTTTACGACGGAGGACCAGGGCACGTGACCTGACTGTGGACATAGAGACAAATGCAAGATTACCTTGGCACGGAGCGGTCAATACAACTGGCCCCAATGTGACGATTATCCTCCTGCCTCCTCTCACCGAGTCACTCGGGTCTCCACAAGCAGGTGTGGGTGTATCTTATTGACTTTATTCGGTACGCACATCTGGGTGCTAGATATAGAGTGAAACGCCGACAAAAATCGAGATGTAGCCCCACCCAACAAGGCATTAAGGGAAGAAGAAGAGTGTATACTCGATTCGCGCAATCACACCTATCTTCATGCTAAATTCTGGGTTGTCCCTGGTCACGATTAAATGACACTAATCCTCACTTGCCTTGCCCACTGGCCACATGTGGTCAGTTGCACGAGACCCTCCTAAGGCAAATTGCTGACCGACTATAGAGGTCATGCATCAGTTAGATTTCCTGGTGTGCTACAGTTACGGTGTGTTACAGTTACAGTGTGTTACAGTTACAGTGTGCTACAGTTACAGTGTGTTACGAATGTATGTCATATTAAATTTGGATATAGGAAGTTTGAAAAATTCAGACATTGTTTGCTGGTAGAAGCAGTTGAGAGTGAAAAGTTTTATGTGATTTTAATAGGCGGAAGGATATTTGGGATTTTGTTGGCCACTATACATGTGCACGCCAACATTGGTAAACATTGACGGGTATCGCACACACAGGCATTTTACAAGAGCTAGAAATATCTCGTTTTGACTAAACTCGATCAGTATGTGAACTGGATGATGACAGCGGCAGGTAAAACGTTTTAGAATTTTTTTATGGTCACGTTTCCTTATAATAATACAAAGCGGTAACATGACTATCAGTGGGAAAATCAACTGTAGGCTGAACCCTATGCTAGAAAGGTGTTACATAGGATGGATCGCATGAAAGTGCCTAAAAACCTGTCACCTTAAGGATTTCAAGCATAAACCTACAATACGGATTTTTTAATTGGAGAGTAATCTGGCCGTATCTCGTTTTAATACAGATTTGCTTCAAATGAAAAAAAATATGATAAAGTAGGCCTACAGATTTTTTTAAAGATCGAATGACAAATGTATTGTAGTTGAAGAGCACATAGATATCTTAAATATATAAGGCCAAGTAAAAAAACTAGTTTCTCGTCCGGACTTTTTTTAAAGGAGGAGACCTGTATTATTTAAGGCCCATATTATTTATTATTTATGGATTTTTCTGTTAGTTTCAAATATGGCCACCATGTTTTAGACGCTCACTATGGTTGATTTAAAGGCAAGCTGTAGTTTTTCGATGCAATATGGAACATGCCAGTTATGTGTATGGGAGACCGGGACTAGTCCGCCCCTTGGACACTCTAATAGATCTGGAGACTGTATTTGTAGAGTTAGAGGATCTGTTTCGGCTTTAAATTGAACGCAAATATATTGCCCACATTTGTGCTATCAACAGATGGCAAAACTGTTACAATATCCAAGTCCGACTCTTAGTAGATATACCCATGCATGGGCGGACTTGCCCCATGTCGGGGTAAGTCCGCCCCTCACGTACTTTAAAGAGCAAATACACAAGAACAGTGCAGTTTTGTCTTATTTTTATGTCAAAAAAACGTCATGTTTGTGACAGACATTCTGTTAGAGACTTAAAATCCTTTTAGCTATGAAATAAACCAGGCAAACAAAATAACAAGGTTTGGCAGCGCATCGGCTAGAAAATTGGGAAATAAAAAACTCTGTCTAACCAATGCCACTTATTAAGTACTGAAATTTTATTGAAACAAAACTTAAAAAAAATTACTTTCAGTCACCAAAATCAGTTTTCTAGCTCACAACTGTCCTGTCGACGCCAGTTTCCCACTGCAGGAGGTAGGTTTGATGATCATGTGACTTAGTCGTGTAACCGAAATTATTCAAATCTGCAAAGGCACGGAATAAAAGCAGGTTGGCGGACTAGCCCCGGTCTCCCGGCCCTTTTATAATAGAGCCTGCCATTCCATTGGCAAATTAGAAAATACAATACTTTTTTTAGCGGGAATGGCAGATGAAACATTTACATTTAATTGAATATGGCACGTACGTGTTACACCGGAAAACTACTTACATTCACTAGAAACAGACAAGAAGCAAACACAATGTTGAATATATTTATGAATGTCATGCATAGGTTTGGCCACGGTTTCATTAGTTTGTATCACAAGCATACAAATGAATTACATTTATACTGATTGAGACTGGTATTATGTAAATGAGTGTGCTTAAAGACCTGACTGTATAAAACAAGGGGTCATGTATGATGCATAAAGAGTGAACTGAAAGAGTATAACAATACCACGGATGGCACGTTTTTGACAGAGATTTCTTCGCAGAACCGAACAAAAATTCTCAGTAGTAAATAATAAAAAAGGAGGCGGCGGTCAAAAAAGGAAGCGGGCGGAGAAGAGAAAGTAATTTATTCTTTAACTAGTCCTAATATGTTTGCTGCTAGACAGATTTCCGACAAAAACCTAGTGAATTTTGTTTGATGTAGGACATTTCGTAACCTGGTATACATGGTATACCATGGTATATTTTCATATAATTTTTTATAGTCTATACGTATTTCAGCCAAAAAAATGTGGCATGACTTTTTTGAACTCGCCTCGAAACAAGCTGTCGACAAGCTGCTCAGCTAGGAAGCATTTAATATATGTGTTTGTATTTTTATAGAACACAAAATGTTCAAGACGCAGGTTATGCAAAGCTATCCGATAGATGGAAGTACAATATGTTGAAGTTCGCTAGCGCCCCGATAGGGTGCGGCACTAATGCACGTTTTCACACGAACCGGTCCCAGCAGCACGACTTGGTTAACTTTACATTCGTATCTTATTGCAACAAAAACACAATGGCAATTGCGTTTTGGCAACACTGCCGCTAACATAGTTGACATTTAATAATATATATGCGTCAATTATTTGCATGTTGCGTGCAGAAGTGTCGCAAAAAACAATCTTTCCGAAATCGGCTATAGCCTAGGTGACGCTATCGCGGTATCGAGAACCACGGACGTGAATAGCGCGAGAATTATTGCAACGAGAGGCGGACGAATATAGTGTTTACGCGAGTGGTTGTCACTTCTTAATTCTCACGACGAAGACAAAAACAGAATGGGTAAGGTTTTATTGAACGCAGTGATTAAGTACTAATTCGAACACCGTTTTTACTTGACCATGTGGGAAATTCTGGTGTAGACAGTATGCTCGCCAGCACGAACGTGCGATGGCCGTAATATAACCCAGTTGAACTTCTGGCGTTTTATTTGGGTTCTTGTTGAAGTTGTTGTCGAGGGCTAATAATGAGACTAGGTTGACGGTAGTGACGTATGTCATTCTCACCGAAATGGCAAAATGGATAAAACCGAGAACAATTTAGACGTGTAACTTAGTATGCTTCCTAAATCTTAATACTAAGTGTAGGCCTAAACGTTCATTGTATACTCTAACATCATGAACCACTGACAGATATGCAATCTTAACAAACAGACAACATGGCTTTCGCAGTGAGCACTTCACAGAATCTCAACTGATTCTCATCAAGCACACACGATCTGGCTAATTCGTTAAATAATAAATCACAGATCAGATGGACATGATAATAATGGACTTCTCAGAAGCATTTTGACATTGTCCCCACAACTGGCTTCTAAGTAAATTACACAAATATAGCATCCAAAACAAAACACACGCCTGGATCTCAAGCTTCTTCAAGTGTCGTGAACAGAGAGTTGTTGGTGGAGAACACTCCATCTGGACCAACGTTGTTTCGTGTGTACCTCAGGCCACTGTACTGGGACCGTTACTTTTCTTGGTATACATTAATGATCTGCCTGACAATATTCACTTCACAGTCCAACTGTTCGCGGATGACTGTCCTCTACAGAGAAATAACAAAATGAGTTTGTTTTAGTCATGAGAACTACAAAAAGATCTAAACAGACTGGCACAACGGGAACATGATTGGCAGATGCACTTCAATCCCCACAAATGCTTCGTTATTAGACTTACATACGCAGGACATGTAAAACACTTCAGTTATACGCTAGGAGATTCAATACTTCAGGAAACTGACAGTCATCCCTACCTAAGAGTCTGTATCGCTAAAGATCTCACCTGGAATAAACACATCCACCAGATCACAGCTTCAGCAAATGGTACACTTGCATTCGTCAGACGGAATCTCTACTCATGCCCTCAAATCATCAAAACAACTGCCTACACAACTCTTGTTCATCCACTCCTAGAATATTCATCATCCACACCCAGGTCCTCATTAACAAAATAGAGATGGTGCAAAGATGGGCGGCTTGCTTTTGTCACAATGACTACACATCCAGAGAAACTGGGTGTGTGTCAGAAATGATTTTAAAAATTACACCTAGAGCAACTAACAACCAGGAGAACGAACAGATGTCTCACTATATTTCACAAAGCCATCCACAGTCATCTATCCTTGTCTGTCGGAAACCTCCAGCCAGTCCAGTGCCATTCATGGCATCTAAACAGCAAAGCCTTCAATACCATCCATACCAGCAAGAACTGTTACAAATGTTCTTATTTTCCCCAAACAATAAAACATTGGAATTCACTACCACACACAATAGCCAGCATCACAGAACCACAGCCATTTAGCAAGCTCTCACACACTTAGATAAGGTGGCTCCTCGATAGCGATTATCAAAGTCTTGGAGGAGTCTCCCTATTTGTTTATTTACCTTAATAAGTTTCCTTAAATTTATTACAACTCTACACACCTTTATTGTGTAAAATTAAAATTCAACATGGATATATTTGCATTATGTGGAATGTATGATGGGTCAAATAAAAAAATTTTCTTCTTAGTCCCAAACAAACACAATTAAATAGCATGCACACCCAACCCTGACCAAAAACTCTTGTTATTCTGAGAAATCGGTGCAGTAGAAATTGAATATAATATTATTGAGTAATAATAAATAATAATGCCATAGCCAAATAACTGCGAAGCCTCTTATTCTTCTTCCGGCTACAAGTTTTCTATTTATTCAGTGTGTACTGTGCACACATGCTAATGTGCTGTAAGAGAAAAGTGATAAATAAGTTGGAGAAAGAGAAAGAAGGAAAGTGTATGTGAAGAAATGGGAGCTGAAAACCGTCTAGTTACTAAGCTCCCCTTAACTTTAGTGATTGAGGGGAGCTGAAACGCTATGGGATGGCAGTGTTCGAAATTAAGGTGGCCGATTCATCCCGGCGGCCACGACTGGGTCAGACTGTATTAGTGATGTACATTACAATACTTACTAATCTATGCTAATTTAATATAAAATGCAGTTGTATAAACTACTTTGTCCTTATTAAACATAATTACTTCTCAAGAAACTTGGTATTTGATCTGATTATTTCGACCACATCCCGCGGTCTTCTTCAGCAGACTGAAATTAACCGGTTAACCGAGACGTTGGCTTCTCTCTGTGGATGTTAATCGCCACCTTTATTTTCCTCCTGTGCCAGTCTCCTCATGGTCTAGAATTTTAATGTCCTTCATAGAACACCGATGGCCTGTGTTCAATTTGTGCTCTCATAGCTGATAGGGGTTGGCGACAAGGTTTGTGGTAAACTGGGATGTCATAGGGCTTGAAATTCCTTGCTAGTTGTTCTGATCGTTTACTAATGTACGGCAGACTTATGGCATGTTGTCTTCTGCTGGCTTCTTTCTCCTTGGTTGCGTGGTGTTAAACGTCCAATTTCTTTAACCGTTTGCTTTCAGCACTTTCATGATATGATCCACCTCGATGTTCTTGTCCTCCTCTTCTGTTAACAGGTTTTCTGCCCTTTGGAGGAGTGTCCTAACCACTGATCATTTGTGTTCTAAGTGGCTATTAGAATCCAAGTTCAAATACTGGTCTGTGAGGGTTGCTTTCTTATATATCTTAACCTTGGTTGATCCATCATCTTTCAGGCATATACATATATACTTTGTCTTTGCCAGTGACTGATTGCTGCCAACTTTTTGTGTTGTAAGAGTAAACACGCAACCACTTCGGCACATTTTGACACTTGCATTACAAATAATATGTTATGCCTGTGTAATATCTGGAATTAAAAATAATAATAGGCCTGGCTACAATATAATGAACTTCTAAGTAAGCAAAATAAACAAGTTCGTCCGAAACAGCATACGCCAGTGTGGTTCGGATGGCCTTCCGGGGATGCGAAATCGTTTCCCAACTCAGTTCAGTTATGAATATTAATCGGCTTCCAATAGGTGTCGCGTTTGGTTAAGGCCACGTGAATATTGACGAGCAACGGAAGGAGCTAACATTTCATTTCCGAGCGATGCACTAAGTTGCGTCCGCGTTTATTGGCAACATATTTCATCGTACATGTCGGGCCGCCAGCTTCGCTCCGCCAGAAATCGTCTTCTGATCGTACCCACTGATTTCTAATAGTTATTTTATAGAGATCAGTGACTGTCCCAGTCACAATTCTAGAACTATATGGATGGTTGGCATTGTTATCGTCACCACGTCTATCTACTTGCATGGTTATTGTCACCACGTCTATCTACTTGCATGTTTGACATTGTGTTTTTTTATCACTTTATTCTAGTCTCTGTTTTATGCATGAAAACTTATTCTAGTCTATTTTATGCATGAAAACTTTGTCGTTTTGCTTTATAAAATTTTTATTAACTACAAAATATATACTTTAATGTAATTGATACGTTTGTGGGGCTAGTTTAAACTCAGCAGGGCCAGTTAAAAAAAAATTGGGCCTGTTAATTTCAAACAGCGGATGGGTGTGCCGAGAGGGTCTCGCTAGTAGTATGATGTGGGGCTGAGATCCAGTGGCACTATAACTTAACGTATTCTTATATAACACAACAGACAGAATATCAACTCTTCTTTGTGCAAGGCTTGGCCAGCCCAAGTGGTTTAGCATGCTGGTGACACTCGCTTCTTGGCTGTAGTTATTGCATACATACAGTGTTCCCCTCTTTAGACTATCTCTTGTTTTGGTTTGGGTGCAGGGATCCAAAGTGGCAGCGGTGTACTCCAGTGGGAGTCTGACAAGGTGACATAAGGCCTGGTTTCTAAGTGTTGCTGGCCAACTCGGAAATTTATTCTGGAGGAAAATGAGTGATGAATTTGTTTTTTTTATGACAGCGTTGATATGGTCATTCCAGGTCAGTGTTTTGTTAATCACAATGCCAGAATATTTCGATTTATCATCTTTTACAAGTAAGTGGTCATGAAGAGTGTATTGTTGTACTTGGAGTTACGTAATGCCAAGTCCTTAACAGAGTCAGCGCCAACCTGTTGAAATCGCATCAGCTACACATGTTTTCTTCTTCTACTGGGTGTGAGTCAACCCTCTCTCCAAGGCTTACAGACTCAGTAATGATTAAACGCATACAATAACCCCCCCACACGCATTATAACACCAATCACCCCATCTCTGGAATAATATTAATGATGTGAAACCAACCAAACTGGTGGTAGCAGACTAGCAGTACAAAACTGCACTTCCTATAGATGGATAGCTGTCACGAAGTGGACACAATCTTTTTTCTAACAATAGTAATAGTACTTGAAATTTGTGTTTGTAAATGTGTCTATGCTCTGTATCAACCCTATTATTATATAACAATAATGCCTAGACTAGGAGTTTCTCAATCAATTTTTGCCCCCAGTTCACTGACCTCTGAAGCCCTTCCATGGACCACCAGTTAAGAAACCCAGATATACACCATATGTCTATTCCCGGGGGAGCCTTTTCGGGATAATTCCATTGTATACTGACATCTGTTCAGTTACAGGCCATGATAATCTCCATTCTGCCCAACCTTACATTGTTGTACCCCAGTATAAAGTTACAGTCCATAGAGTCTAGAGACAGGATGGCACCAGCACTAACTGATTTTTTCTACAAAATAAAACACCACCTTCTTGATTGGGAATCTTTGAATAACATGCAATCTTATTAATTTATTGGTTAATTAAAAACCAAGGCTTTGAAAGCCTGTATTTTGCTAATCATAATAAATCACACGGAAAAAACCTGGAATTGTATGTTTTCAAAAATATAATGGCAGACTTCCAAATCATTCAGTTCTCCGTATATCCACCAGGTGCTACCGTGTGTATTTTTTTGTACCAGAATTTGCAAGAATGTATTTTTACTATGGATAATATTTCAGTTTTGTTGATGTAAGCTTACTGGTTGCTCATTGTCATCGCCGTATCCTTAACTTATTTGTCATTCAGGCAGTGTACAAGTAAACACCAGTTTGCGAGCCTTTTCAATGCCAAACATGTCTTCATTTTGGGAATAAACAAACCCTGCAGGTGATTTAGCAGTCACCCCCCCCCCCCGGTCAAAGGTTCATTGCCAGTCGCTGTAACAACGCTATACAGGAGACAGTTTGTATGTCTTCTCATTGTCTGGACGAAGTGAGAGAGGGTGGTTCGTTGATTTATTGTTTTACACAAATCAATTTTAGCACAGCTTTGTCTGAAGAGCCACATAAAACAGTTGTTTGGTTGTTACCTGTAAATGAACTGCCTGGTCATTTACAGCTGTGTCCTTATATTAACACATCTACCAGGTAGCAGGTGCTGTCCATTCGTCACAGGGCTATTGTTACTTTTACGGCACTTGCACAGTATGGATGTTCCATGACGTAGGAAGGACGCGTTAAAGGGAAAGTACAACAGTTTTTATTGCTTAATTGACACAGTGTAAACAATAAAATAATGTGACTGTTAGTCAGGCAATGAGCTACAATGGACACGTATAAGCATACAAGTGGTGAGAACATGGTAAATTATCAAAATGACAAACATTATGAAATACAAAAACATGTTTGCTGAGACAATTGACATTACAGAGACTTTACATTACATAGTTGTGGTCAGCGCTCGAATTATATTTAACTGGGTAGCTATATAAACTATGTGAATATATATATATGTTACTGAGGTTAACCTGTAGTATAACTGTTAGCTTGTGAATGGTGTATTTCATGAATTATTTAAACAAGGAATTCTGGTTGAATTCTGCTTCTTTTCTATTGTCTCTGTTGATATATGCTGTGTTACATGTATATGAACTGCATCATGGAGACAATAAATTATCATTATATTAAAACATCCTTTACATGTAGACTGATATTTGTTTTGATTGTGTTCTGAAGTTGGTGTTTTACATTGGATTGGATGTTGTTTGTTATCACTGTGTGGTTCATCTCTCATCTCTGTTGCTAGATCTAGGTAGTTTTTTGTTATCACTGTGTGGTTCATCTCTCATCTCTGTTGCTAGACCTAGGTAGTTGTTTGTTATCACTGTGTGGTTCATCTCTCATCTCTGTTGCTAGATCTAGGTAGTTGTTTGTTATCACTGTGTGGTTCATCTCTGATCTCTGTTGCTAGACCTAGGTAGTTGTTTGTTATCACTGTGTGGTTCATCTCTCATCTCTGTTGCTAGACCTAGGTAGTTGTTTGTTATCACTGTGTGGTTCATCTCTGATCTCTGTTGCTAGACCTAGGTAGTTGTTTGTTATCACTGTGTGGTTCATCTCTCATCTCTGTTGCTAGATCTAGGTAGTTGTTTGTTATCACTGTGTGGTTCATCTCTCATCTCTGTTGCTAGACCTAGGTAGTTGTTTGTTATCACTGTGTGGTTCATCTCTCGTCTCTGTTGCTAGATCTAGGTAGTTGTTTGTTATCACTGTGTGGTTCATCTCTCGTCTCTGTTGCTAGATCTAGGTAGTTGTTTGTTATCACTGTGTGGTTCATCTCTCGTCTCTGTTGCTAGACGTAGGTAGTTGTTTGTTATCACTGTGTGGTTCGTCTCTCGTCTCTGTTGCTAGATCTAGGTAGTTGTTTGTTATCACTGTGTGGTTCGTCTCTCGTCTCTGTTGCTAGATCTAGGTAGTTGTTTGTTATCACTGTGTGGTTCGTCTCTCGTCTCTGTTGCTAGATCTAGGTAGTTGTTTGTTATCAGTGTGTGGTTCATCTCTCGTCTCTGTTGCTAGATCTATGTAGTTGTTTTCCATGCAGGAGCTCAGTTGCCTTCAGACATTACAGCTGATGTCTGCTGTTGATGGCTTATCCAGTTACAACAGATCACCCTTCACACCAATTTGTAGATAAGCATTATTCACACACTCCACAAGTCAAGGGATGATATCAAAACACTGATGAATGACACAGTTCATGACAGTTGACACTACACAACATTGGTTTTATGAGGAACAGAGTTAGGCATTTTTCATTTTGTATGTATGTCACTGTAGTGTCAACTGTCATGAACTGTGTCAAACATCTCACAATGGAACCTCGCTAAATGTTTAGGTCGCCCTTAGTAACCTGATTAGTACGGTGACCATATTAACTGGACTATTGCCACATACTTCACTGCTATGGAGACAGTTTGGGATTGTCCTATAATGGCCATGAAGAGAGGTTCGATTGTATATTTTTTTCAAAAACAGTATCAGGGCTTGCAGGCAATGAGTGCTGACTTAGAGGGCTTGCAGGCAATGAGTGCTGACTCAGAGGGCTTGCAGGCAATGAGTGCTGACTTAGAGGGCTTGCAGGCAATTTTAGTTATGAGGCTATATATGCTGTATTCGACCTAATAAGCATACAGTATGCTTGAAAATTTGGGCCATGGAAAAATGTCATGGAATCTGTTCTCATAAGTGTACAAAAAATTTTTCCCTTGACAATAAGGTAACTGTTTAACACTAGTGGTTTCATTTGGTGACTAATGTAGAACAGTTGTAAAGTAGGGCCAACTGTTTAACATCAGATGACGACACTGTTCAGTTGCTCCACACTAGACAAATTACATTAATTACAGTAATTGTTACAAACAAATTGTCAAATGAGAAATAGTATATCATGCTGATCACAAGCAAAACATGTCGTGTCATGTTGATCTGCAGCACATTTCTTATACTTCTTGAAGCATTATGCAGATGATATGACATTAGTGGGTACAGCTGTATCAGCGGTGGCTCAGCTAGAAAGACTCCCATGATTGTCAATGCACAGTGACCTGTCCACAAGCGGCAGGGTGACTATGAAGGGTTGGGTCAAAATTCCATGTCCATTGTCTACAATGGCCGGGTGGCAGCTATTGGCAGTGCAAACAAATAGCAAGTAAATCCGGACTTTCAAATCTATCCGTTATAGACAGGCGTCCGTTATGAACGGACACCTGGCTATAACGGACAGTTACAAGGCACTAGCTAAAGTGCTTTTCGGTATGTATACTCAGTTTTATATTGTACGTACTAAATGCCAAAATAAAATAGAATAAAGACTGAATATTTAAAATGGTGGTGCAACACTCAATATTTGTGTAGTGACTTCTATTAGAAGCTTGCAACAGAATGGCTGTTTTGAATGTCCTGTGGTAAGTTATTACATAACTTCAAACTGGACACACTGAAACTGCATTGATAGTAGGCAGTTCTGGCTTTAGGTGGTTTTGGCTGTGAGGCATTTCTGGTATTATAGGAGTGACTTTGATGTAAACATATCATACAAATATTGTCGTGCTAGACCATTTATACATTTGTACATAAAAACACATTTATGAAAATCCCTTCTTTGTTGTAATGATAGCCAGCCTAGCTCTTTGAACACATCGTTTCTGTTTTGTCGAGGACTAGCCTAAGAGTGTCAGTTGGTACTATTTCATGAAGAGATCTTAAGATTCCTATCTTGCCTGAGATTTTAGGAATTGTTATTAATGTGGTTGTCCCATTTGAGATTTGAGTTTATATACATACCAAGGTACTTGACTACTGATACATGTTTGAGTGGTTTATTATTGATATTAATTCTAATATCAGCCATCTTGGTAATGGACTGATGGGTGCCAGTTAGCATAAATTCGCATTTCGGTACATTAAGACCAAATCTGTCAATATCAAAATACTGTTTGACTTTACATAGATCACTGTCAACGTTTAATTCTATTTCTAATTCAGCTGAACACTCAGGTTTTGTAAAGGAGTCAATTTTCTTATCGTCTGCAACATGTTTATATCGCAAGATTCAGTAACACTAGATAGATCGTTCAGGAAGAGCAGAAACACCCCTATATTGACAGACAAGGTGTCGGAGAGATGGCCATCCACCGAAACTGACTGACCTGTGAGGTAGCCATGACCAGTGAGGTAGCTGTGACCTGTGAGGTAGCTCCAAAACCACTGGTGCTCTGTGCCAGTAACCACAAATACCTTAAGTTTAGCCAAAAGAATATCAGGGTCCACGGTGTCGAAGGCCTTCCGGAGATCGATGAACACTATTCCCGTTACAAGTCCCTTTACAAGTCCCATTACAAGTCCCGCATCAATATGTTTTACCATCAACTTGTAACATTGGGCAGTGAGGTCACGGTAGAGTGCAATCTTCTGAACCCTGATTGCGCAGTCGTGAGAAGTTTGTGCTCTTCCAAATAATCTGTAAAGGAACTATGAACAAACCGTTCAAGTAGTTTAGACCAGACATGTAGAACTGAAATTGGCCTGTAGTTGTTAGTTTCCATTGATGGACCTGATTTGTAAAGTGGCAACATCTTTGCACGCTTCCATTCTGTGATAAACTTGTCAGATTTCAGAGAGAGATTTAAAATGAATGCTAATGGTTGTGATATGATTGGTGCTGCTGCTGCTGCTGCCAGGCAGTCTGTCCAGACCAACAGATTTATTTTCAGGCATGTTACTTGATAAGTGATATATCATAAAGGATATATATAAAAATATGATATGGAACAGGCACATTTCCCCCCATTATAAGTAATAGTAAAGAAGCATGTAAGATATATATGCACATGTCTGGTCAATAACTGTTCTATGAGTGTCATTAGAGATACACTTGTGAAATCAGTACCACTCATTCTGCAGGTTAGCTTGAAGGAGTTCAGTGTAGAAGGAAGTCTGTCTTAAGTCTGTAAGGTTAATCCCATCCTCGCTAGCCAGGGATGGTAGTAGTACTACAGTACCCCTGGCAGACATCCTCGCTATCCAGGGGTGGTAGTAGTACTACAGTACCCCTGGCAGACATCCTCGCTATCCAGGGGTGGCAGTAGTACTACAGTACCCCTGGCAGACATCCTCGCTAGCCAGGGGTGGCAGTAGTACTACAGTACCCCTGGCAGATATCCTCGTTATCCAGGGGTGGCAGTAGTACTACAGTACCCCTGGCAGACATCCTCGCTAGCCAGGGGTGGCGGTAGTACTACAGTACCCCTGGCAGACATCCTCGCTAGCCAGGGGTGGCAGTAGTACTACAGTACCCCTGGCAGACATCCTCGCTATCCAGGGGTGGCAGTAGTACTACAGTACCCCTGGCAGACATCCTCGCTAGCCAGGGGTGGCGGTAGTACTACAGTACCCCTGGCAGACATCCTCGCTAGCCAGGGGTGGCAGTAGTACTACAGTACCCTGGCAGACATCTCGCTAGCCAGGGGTGGCAGTAGTACTACAGTACCCTGGCAGACATCCTCGCAGCCAGGGTGGCGGTAGTACTACAGTACCTGGCAGACATCCTCGCTAGCCAGGGGTGGCAGTAGTACTGCAGTACCCTGGCAGACATCCTGCTAGCCAGGGTGGCAGTAGTACTGCAGTACCCTGGCAGACATCCTGCTAGCCAGGGTGGCAGTAGTGCTGCAGTACCCCTGGCAGACATCCTGCTAGCCAGGGGTGGCAGTAGTACTGCAGTACCCTGGCAGACATCCTGCTAGCCAGGGGTGGCAGTAGTACTGCAGTACCCCTGGCAGACATCCTGCTAGCCAGGGGTGGCAGTAGTACTGCAGTACCCTGGCAGATATCCTGCTAGCCAGGGGTGGCAGTAGTACTGCAGTACCCTGGCAGATATCCTGCTAGCAGGGGTGGCAGTAGAGCAGTACCCCTGGCAGACATCCTGCTAGCCAGGGGTGGCAGTAGTACTGCAGTACCCTGGCAGACATCCTGCTAGCCAGGTGGCAATGTACTACAGTACCCCTGGCAGATATCCAGGGGTGGCGTAGTACTACAGTACCCTGGCGACGTCCTGTAGCCAGGCGGTGGCGTAGTACTACAGTACCCTGGCGACATCGCCAGGGGACGGTAGTAGTACAGTACCCTGGCAGACATCCTGCTAGCCAGGGGTGGCGGTAGTACTACAGTACCCTGGCAGATATCCTTGCTAGCCAGGGTGGCGTAGTACTATCCCTGCAGACATCCTCTAGCCAGGGGTGGCGGTAGTACTACAGTACCCTGGCAACATCCTCGCTAGCCAGGGTGGCAGAGTATGGCAAACTCGCTAGCCAGGGGTGGCGGTAGTACACAGTACCCCTGGCAGACATCCTCGCTAGCCAGGGTGGCGGTAGTACTACAGTACCCTGGCAGACATCCTCGCTACAGGGTGGCAGTACTACAGTATCCCTGCAGGTGACCTGGTTGATTTGTCAGACCATGTGCGGATGTACACTGAACCATTTGTACTTTGTCCCACTTCTTGTCTGAGAACTAGACTCATTCTCGCCCAGAACTTCAAAGAACGTTTCTAGGAATGTCTATTATTATCCGTGCTACCAAGATAGCATAAATTTTAGCAAGCAGTTCCATTGGTTAACACTACCACTACTTAAACAGTTACACTGGCTTCCTGTTACTTGCCGAATTAATTTTAAGCTGTCCACTCTTACAGATCCGGCTCTATCTGCACAACAACCACCCTACTTGGCTAGTCTCCTGCATATATCAAATATCCCTAGCCAGCTCAGATCATCAATTGCACAACAACTTATTGTGCCTAAAGCAAAACTTAACTTGGGCAAATGTGCTTTCTATGTCGCTGCACATAGGGTCTGGAATGAAATCTCCATTACTTCCGAAAAAATCTCAAGGCATTCATTCCAAATTGGATTTCCACCATAAATCTTTGGTTGTCCTGATAATGACTTTTGCGCGTCCCTGTTCCCAATTATGCTTAATGATTCTGTTTTGTTGCACCTCTAAGCTCAGGTTCCTGAGGATATAGGCACCATAGAAGTTAATTATTATTATTAAACTGGCATTTCAACAGGTCGATCTGCCAGGGATACTGATGTAGTCAGAAGACCCTGGTGGTGGAGATGGTTAAGTACAACAAAGAAGAAAACCTTTGTTAGAAACAAACATTGAGGATATAGATATCTGGTTTGTAGACAGTGAATGACATGGGCACATTGAACAAATGAGCCATGTTATGTAGGTCAGCTAGTTATATTAATAGTAACATCCTAGACACTTGCAAGATTGGGAAGATAACAATGTCATGTGTATAAGCACTACATTAGAAACGTTACCTTCGTGGTATCGAAATATCAAGCTTTTGTCTCTGAAGCAAGGCAGATAATTAAAATCAATTATCTGTTGGGTGAAAACCAGGCCTTTTAGAAGGTATTTGAGAGGGTATTTTTAGATAAATCTTATGGGACACCCATTAGAGGATTTCTTGGTGGGGAATTCTGGTGTACATAGTACCAATCCCTTGGGAAACTGCTAGTGCCAGGTGTGTTATCTATCCATTATCTAACAAAACATACCTCCTCCAGAGCTATGCTGCTGGTTGTGGATGTGTAACTGTTAGGCACATGGAGCAGTTCCACATGGAGCAGTTCCACATGGAACAGTTCCACATGGAACAGTTCCACATCCAGACCCCTTAACACTGTATGTGTGAGTTCTGTTAAGACTGAATTTTGCAGTACCAGCAAAGGTGGATGGAGAAAACGTTCAGTCACTTGAACTGGACTGTTTTCTGTGTTGCTAGTTTGGCAGTCCAGTCTGAAGTCACAGACACTGCCTTGTTTTAAATTGTCTTTATCTGATGACAACAACAACAAGCCTTTATGTCTAGACACAGCATGGAAGCTTGAGATGTTATTACATGACTGAGGGGGTGTAATCTGATATTATGTAGTTGCTACAGGTCATGCTCATGCACTGTAGTCAAGGCATGTAGAGGACACTTAGTCCAGGCATGTAGAGGACACTTAGTCCAGGCATGTAGAGGACATTAGTCCAGGCATGTAGAGGACACTAGTCCAGGCATGTAGAGGACATTAGTCCAGGCATGTAGAGGACACTGTAGTCCAGGCATGTAGAGGACACTAGTCCAGGCATGTAGAGGACACTGTAGTCCAGGCATGTAGAGGACACTAGTCCAGGCATGTAGAGGACACTGTAGTCCAGGTATGTAGAGGACACTGTAGTCCAGGCATGTAGAGGACACTGTAGTCCAGGCATGTAGAGGACACTGTAGTCCAGGCATGTAAAGTAGCACTTTACAGAGGTGCATTAATTGCTTTAGATCAGTTTCCAATCAGTGCACATAGTGGAAAGTGGCTAAAGCGAAATAAAGTCATGGTTTGGAGGCTATGCATCTAAAAGAGATGATAAAAACCAACCATGTGCAATTAAAATGTAGAGTGTCACGGCACTGGTTTACTTAGAATGTGTTCTGAAAATGGGGGATTCTGGTCGTTTCTCCAATTAAGTGAGGGCTGACATGATAACAAGCGTATTTAGCGCTGCCTGTATACATAGAACCAATGCAAAGTCTCAAACAAACTGCTGTTTTGTCAAAAATAATTTATTAAACAAAGGCCCAAATATGTTACATAAGTTGAGTTTGTATGCAAACAACTTTGCCATATCCTATTGGCAAGTATAGGAGTAGGTATGTACAAATATATCCCGACTGTAAGGTTATCTAACAGTACGGCACAGCCCATGAAATTAAGATGTGTGTTGAACAAGGTTTTCCTAATAAACCACTGGAATGATACAATCTTACTAGATCTACTTGCATTAACATTAAAGCAATATTTCCTACTGATGGTTTATCACACCACCAATGTGTCATTATTGATTTGTGGTTGCAAGTTGGTTAAAGATCTAGAAAAAAATTATCACATTTCACCAATAAATAAAGTTAACATAAATACCCTTCATGACGATCTAGCAAATTCTGGTCTTTTGATCAAACCTAAATCAACATTATGCAAGCTTGTTAATCAGTACAATGAAACATTAAGTAAACTCCTGGATAAACATGCTCCTAAACAAACCAAAAGTGTACAAGTTCGCCCTCCATCACCATCGATGTCTCATGAAATAATTGTAGCAAAACGTCGCCGTCGATATTTTGAAAGGATTTGGCGACGAACTTGTTCTCCAATTGATCAATCCCGTTATACTAAACAGCTACATATATGCAATCACATGATGTCAAAAGCAAAGTCTGATTACTATACACATTTTATCTCAATAAATTCTGAAAACCCTCGTCAGATGTGGAAATCTGTAAACACACAATTCTATATCGGAAATTAAAAGCACTGCCTGAACATTCTTCATTGGATACATTGTGTGGTTCTTTTTCAAAATACTTTACAGATAAGATTGCTCGTATTTGATCTAATTTTGTCATTAATGATAATGACTATGATTTCCTGAGCCACTACTTTCTGAAAAAACACTACAGAGTTTCACACCTGCAACTACTAATGAAGTTCTCATTATTATTAAAAAAATATCCTAACAAATCGTGTGATCTTGACCCATTTCCAACATTTCTACTACATTTCTAAATCCTCTTTTAAAAAACAAACGGTCCTGAGAACTGTGGCCCAGTACTTTTTCTTCATTGCTACTTCCTGTGATATGTTTTGTTTTGGAGCAGTTTGGCACCTATCCAATAAGACAATCCTGGGAGTATATCATCCCTTTTTTGCAGTGCCATGTGACTGCAGGGAGATGTTCTAAACATGTTGCGACCACATCACCCTTTTTTATGTTACTGGTATCCCTCCCCTGAATCTTGTCATACCCGCTCATTTCTCTGTGAATCTTGCAATGTATGGGGGCCTACACTGGGGAGTCATAACGGCTTGTTTCACTGTGAATCTTGCCACGTACGGGGGCTTACACTGGGGAGTCATATCCGCTTGTTTCACTGTGAATCTTGCCATGTATGGAGGCCTACACTGGGGAGTCATAACGGCTTGTTTCCCTTTGAATCTTGCCACATATGGAGGCCTACACTGGGGAGTCATAACGGCTTGTTTCACTGTGAATCTTGCCATGTATGGGGGCCTACACTGAGGAATTATAACTGCTCGTTTCACTGTGAATCTTGCCGTGTATGGAGGCCTACACTGGGGAGTTATAACTGCTCATTTCACTGTGAATCTTGCCACGTATGGAGGCCTACACTGCGGAGTTATAACTGCTTGTTTCACTGTGAATCTTGCCACATATGGAGGCCTACACTGGGGAGTTATAACTGCTCATTTCACTGTGAATCTTGCCACGTATGGAGGCCTACACTGGGGAGTTATAACTGCTTGTTTCACTGTGAATCTTGCCATGTATGGAGGCCTACACTGGGGAGGTATAACTGCTCGTTTCACTGTGAATCTTGCCACGTACTGGGGCCTACACTGGGGAGTCATAACTGCTTGTTTCACTGTGAATCTTGCCATGTATGGAGGCCTACACTGGGGAGTTATAACTGCTGCGTTCACTCTGAATCTTGCCGCACGGGGCCTACACTGGGAGTCATAACTGCTGCGTTCACTGTGAATCTTGCCATGTATGGAGGCCTACACTGGGGAGTCATATACCGCTCGTTTCACTGTGAATCTTGCCGTGTATGGGGCCTACACTGGGAGTCATAACTGCTCGTTTCACTGTGAATCTTGCCACATATGGAGGCCTACACTGGGGAGTCATAACTGCTTGTTTCACTGTGAATGTTGCCTTGTATGGAGGCCTACACTGGGGAGTCATAACTGCTCGTTTCACTGTGAGTCTTGCCATGTATGGAGGCCTACACTTCACTTGCATCTTTATGAATAGGTGGTGAAAGCAGTATGACCCCTGTTGAATCCAGTGAACTGAACTTTGTCCCAGTTGCTGTATTAACCAATCAAATGCACTGCTAAACAATTTCTCAGTTATTCCACTGCCGCCACAATGAGTCATGATGCCATGGTTGCACAACAAAAATAAAGGTTCATAATAAAAAGGCCTGTTTTATGACAGTACAAACACTGCTGTTTGCCCCATTATTGGAAAAATTTAAACCAGTTATGGTTCGACAACAAGTGCCTTTATTTTTGGAAATCAAAAACCCATAACGATTTAAAAAAAACAGTTGGTGTTGGTGTACACATAAATCACTGGCCATACAAGGATCCTTGCCAATATATTACATGACCTACACATGGCTTATTTACATTTATACTTGAACCACACAGTCATTTACTAAGTGAGTAAGTTCTGCCAAGTTTGAGTTTGTTGTCCTCGTCCTCCTCGCCAGGGTCTTCTGCATCAGTACCCCTGGCAGATCAACCTGTTGAAACGTGGAACTTTCAGTTGCTGTGGTAACCAAGTGGGATTGCTTGCTGGAATTTACAGGGCTTGCATGTGAGATCTGAACTTCTTAGTGGACCCTTTGTCCTGGAAATGGTCTTTGAAGTTTGGGGCATGGGCGCCTGTAGTTCTCAGAAACATGTGGACCAAGACAGCATGTTGGACAAAGTACAAACTCACATACACTGTACATATGCTGTACATACACTGTACATGTATCCATGTTTCAACAGGTTGATTTGCCAAGGGGTACTATAGAACTACTGCCACCCTAGTGGCTAGTGAGAATGGATCTCCTTGCTCTGCTGTTCTCTAGTGTTGTCAAATCACATCCACGTTGGCAATGTTCATGAATCATAGATAAGTTCTCTCAGTTCTGGAAACACTATTTGCTCCTAGACTTTGTATGCCTTCTAGCTTATCTATGTACTTTGTCTGATATGACCTTCTTGCTTGGATGCTATGTTCTAAAAATACTACAATGGTATAATTATATAGACACTTGGACCAGTGGACACCTCTCTTAATAGTCTTATCTGGACAATTCGACAGTTCTTATTGTACAAACCACATTATTTAAATTTTAAGACATTGGGTGCCTCTCAAGCATAGACATACGCTACTGCTTGGATGCTGCTACAGGTCCATTGTCGATAGGGACCATTTCTTGTTGTAGTTCTACAAAGGCTGCCGTATCCAAAGGGTATCATCTCACCTAAAGACCTGTACTAATTTGTGTAACGAACCTAAAAGGTGTATTTTTTTATCAACATTGTCTGTATTAGTACAAAGACAAATGATGTTACATGCAGGTACAATGAGCACTTGCTATGGCATTGAGAGAACTAGCCTTCTATTGGGTGACCTACAAATTTGAATGAACAAATGAGCATCTGCATGAATAAAGAAATTATTAACGTATATTCAAGACTAACTGATACAAAATAGTCTGATAGATGAGATGTTTATGTTCATAACATGTGACACTATGCACATGTGTACACATGTGTGTACATATATGTGTACACAAGCATGTACACAAGTGTGTACACATAATTACACATGTGTACACGTCATAATTATATATGTCACATGATGTGTGTGCACATATAATTACACATGAGCAGTTGTGCACAACCACTTACATATCTAAATATATCTAAACATACAGTAAATAGTTTGCCATTTAATAATAAAAATACTAGCAAATAGTTACTTGACAACTTTTTTAATTCACTAAGATGGTAAATAATTAATATAATTAAAATTTTTACTAAATTAGTACAGGGATCAGTCAACCAAAGAATCCCCCTCCAATGTGCTGCAAACATCCCGTTGTGTTGCCCAACAATCTTATCACGAATGTTGCCCACCTGTAAATTATGGTGTTTTGATTTCCCATCTGTTGTTGCTAAACTGTAACATCGTTATCACTGACATTTATTTCAGACAGAGCATACTTTTACAATCGGTGAACAGTGAACTGTTTGCAGGGCTTGACATGACCGATTGCCTGGGGAATGTAAAATGTATGGTCAGGCAAGCTGGTGTAGACCACCAGTTGCCCAGACAACAAAACTGCAGATATTTTTGATGTATGATACCAATTAAATCAACCGATGGCATATGCAGTATTGCTAGGTGACTACAGTTACCAGGAGCAGTCCGAGCAGCACTATCAAGTGGACGGAAACAAAACGTGCATGCTTTGCTTGTAATTATGTTGGAGGTTAGTGACCTAAATCCTATTGGCAAGACGTGGTTTGTGTTGCCACATTACGAGAATGCAACTTTATCGTTATGTTTCAGATTTGAAGTCAGACACGTGGCGCGGACATGAAGGGTGAAGCGGCAGCACAAGGGCCCTATGAGGCTGCATCTACGCAGCAGCAACTCAGTGAGTGAGAGCGACCTTGAGAGTCAGTACTTCCCAGTTCCATCAACAACAAGACACTGGCGAGAGAGGCTGAGGATGCAGTCACATCCTCTTCCACACCTCAACCTTCATCATGATTGACGTCTGCCGCCAGGTGGCTGGCTATGGAATGAAGTACTACAACCACGACCAGTTTCCCGTCGAACCAACTGAGGTCGTCGCGATCTCGGAGATCTTGAAAGTCATGATCTTCTTCTGCAAGCTATTGCTAGAAGGATCATTCTCGTCACTCAAGTTATCTCGCCTCTACATCCTCCCAGCATTGCTGTATGCGATCAACAGTAATATATACTTCGCTGCGATGCACTATCGACCCCACCATTCTGGAACATACTTCTGCAGTTACGGGTTATATTCACGGCGATCATGTACCGTGTCGTGTTCGGCGGACGATTCGCCCGCTGCAGTGGTTTGCACTGACGCTGCTCATGTCTTCAATATTTCTGTCGAAGTTCTAGAGTTCTCACAACCTCCTTGGCTCACAGGACCTGTCCGTCGCCGTTTCTCTCTCCATTGTGGCTTCCTGATCGCCTCTCTTGGACCACTCTACACTGAGGTACGTCAAGTCCAACTTAATTGGCGTCTTGCTCCAATAAAGTCCAACTAATGACAGAAATTGAAGAAGGTAATTTCGTCGAGGGTTGGGTATTTTGAAATGTTGACTAGAGTTGGGGAACGTTGTGACCTGGTCCTAGCGTTATCATCCATGTGTAATATACCTATTGAAAAGGGATGTGTCCAATTTACAACAAAACATCTGAATATCCACAGTTAGTCAGTTCATCTCAGTTTTAGTTTTTCGAAATGCAGCCTTTTCTGTGAACAGTCGAATTGCCCTTTGTAGTTAATTACAACTGTCCGCAATGCTATGCGAACAGTTGATTGTCCAAAGTTACATAATACGTAACTTTTGGCGTTGTTAGACATTACTATAACTACAAGTATTTTGTCCCAATTTTGAAGAAGCGATCAATATATTCGCAGCACCAAGTACCACGGCATAGGTGGATATCTCTGTGATAACGTTGTGCATCCTGACATTTACCAAGTACACCATGTTGTCCTGTCAGGAGGATGGGTATTTTTGCTAGTAACTAGTGTGTATGCGGGTGCACACGAGCGTGTTAGTCGTTTGATCACAAGTCTCGAGGTCCACAACCACTAGGAATCATCAATTTTATCAATGAACAAAGTAAGTGTATAAAGTGCCTAAAAATGTTGGTTTGTGAAACATAGTTTGTTGTATAAATTATAATACAGTTGACAAGGGACGACTAGGACACATCAATGACGGTGATGTAGTAATAATATATTTAGTCGTACTACGATGGGTACAGTTCAGTTAAAACAATGTTTACTGGGGACATAAGACAGAGAGCAGTGAGAGCAACTCGTCTTTGATTATAAAGGAAGTGCTACACGCATTCTCTATATTATACAACACATCCTTTGAAAATGAAACTTTGTTTAATAGTTTCTCATCCAGCCCTTCTTGGTAGTGGTTTTGAATGAGATTATAAAAATAATTATTGTTCATATTACAGAAATTTGTGGCATCAAGTTTGAATTGTGACAATATGTAATTGAAACTTTTAGACGTGTGTGAACCACTACTGTGAAAAGCTTCCACCTGGAACGGATTGGAGAATAGCAGCAACTCCCCACTGCGATGCCTGAGATCAGTGAAGCGATCTACAAACTCCTATCGCAGTAGTTCAACGAACGCTACATAAGTGTCCGGACTTGCCGGTTAATATTCCATGAGTGTTGAGAAGTGTATGTAGTTGGCATTCTACAGTTGTGTCTCCCACAGTCGCAACTTCATCTCGAGCGTGGAGACAAACCAGAAGAGTTCTTTGATGAGATGTTCCCTTCCCCGGAGTTGGACATTCAGTTGATTGAGGTGAGCCGTGACATCGACAAGGAAGACAAAGTCGCACATCCATGTGGGATCCACGAATTTGGGTACTTCTGCTCCTTTCTGTTCCATGAACAGACTGATTTCATTGCAGAGATCAGTACACGGTGTAGCATGGCACCTCGACTTAGCCAGCGTACTTTGCAAAAAGTACAACAGGTCTCAGTCAGTAGATGCTGAAACTGCCGGTGGTTTAGGCCACGAGTGCGAACAAAGTTCACGGTCTTAATGACGACGCTCATAATGTTCTGCATTTTAACTGATTTGCCACACAGGTTTGAATGATGCAGTTGCACCTGCATCTTGTCGAACCTTTTCCATCAGTGAAACAACTCCGTTAGTTCTTCCGACCATGGAAGGTGCACCGTCTGTTGTCGTCCTACACAGTTTTTCTGGCTTGGTCGATGTCGTTCATGGCTACTTGTACCACCTCTAACATATCTACGCCAGTTCTCTTCTCCTTCAGTGGTACGAGTCATATGAACTCCTCTGTTATGAGAAACTTCTGATCGACTCCTGTACAAAGGCTGCCAGTTGTGCTGTGACCCGCTTATCTGTGCTTTCATCGGGTGCTAGCGAGTAACACTTGACCGCCTCAGCTTGATCTCGTAGTGTTGCCTTCACATTAGCTGCAAGATCCTCGATATGACGCTTGACCGTCCTCATGGACAAAATGATGGCTTTTCTTTTTTCTTCGAAGAGGCTTTTCTTTTGGACATACAACGCCTGCAACATCCAGTAGACAGTCTTTAACAAATTCGCTGTCTGTGAACAGTTTCAGCCGTAAAGAAATCAGGTGGCTAACCTAAAGCTTGCCCTGACGTTGTTCTCCGCCTCTGTGTTTCTCTTGGTGAAGACAAGCTGTTGCTTCAACAATGCTCTGCAAAGAAAATGCACATGTTACTGATATGTATTATAGGTCCAATTTAGCCATCTAAACATACGTGTTGAAGGTAAACATATTAAAAAAGTGCTCAAAGTCAGTGCTAAGTTTCCTATGTGCTGTTGGATATTTGCTGAAGTTAGAGTGACACACTTTGTGATTCATGGCTTTCATTAAACACATAAGATATTAGTGAACTAAATTTATGGAGTATTTTACACTGAGTACTCAAGTATTCATCTTAATGTATATAGACATTTATATAGATGTTTATATTTGTAAACTCTTTCAAATGTGTTCTATTCAAATCGATTTGGGTACTTGTCTTAACAGAGGGTACATGATTTTGCTTTTATAAAGACATTAGATAATGTCCACAAGGCCTAACCCCCTGTAGTTGCATAATCTGTCTTGGAAAGGAAAGCATGTTGTGTGTCTCTGGCTGTAGCAGTGCTAATTATTGTTTGCTGAGAGGGTGGATTAGCACCTGTCCAGGGCTCTGTGTACTCTGAGGGTCTCCAATGAGACTGCAAACTGGTACAGTATTAAACAATTGTCACCAAAACTGTCTCACTTGAGTCAACATACTGAATTGGTAACAACTAGCACAAGCTCTAAATGGACTTTAACTCAGGGCTTCTGACTTGAAAAGATACTTCCTCTGGAAGACAAGTTTGTGTGGCTTCACTGCATTCAGAAAGGGAATAGCTCAAACATACACATTGTCATAAAATATTTGACTATCAGGTTATCTATGACAATACAAGCTACACAAGTGTGCGCACATTGTGCTTTTGTATTAAAAAACATACAAAACTTTGTTCATCTCGATGCTTGTAAACAATTATTTGTGTTAAATTCATAAATCAATGATTAAAACATCGGAAATAAAAAAATCATAAATCAATGATTTTTGGAGTGATTTAAATCATGATTTAAATCAAGAAGTACAGTAATGTAGCTATGGCAGGACTAGTTTTAATACCTAATTAATTAAGTTCCTCCCACCTGTAACTGCATATAATATGAACAAATGTAGTTATAATGGAAGTAGCTATAACGGGAAGTAGTCATAATGGGCGTAAGTCGTCTCAGATACCATGGCTTTGTCTTTGATCATAATCCCATAGATCTGACACATAATTACAGTACTTTTGCAGTTTATGTTTTGTGGTAGGTTCTAAAGACACACATTTCCATGGAGCAGTGTTTCTTTGTTTCTTTACATTATCGTTCCATCCATTCATCTCTGGCTTGTCTGCAGCAGTATTTCACTCAACTTTCAGTCTTTTATCTGTCAGTTTTTGATGCATACTAACAAATTTATCATATAATAATGGTCATATTTTGTTATGCCATGTGACTTGCCTTGAGGTAAAGCTATTGAATATAGTGCCAATGTAAAATTGTTCTTTATTGTGTGGGATTGTTAACATTTATTTTACTACCTGCCTATGTCCCATGCACTTTGGCAGTGTGCAGGCAAGTCTGGCCATCCAAGATCTTTCAGAATGCCAGTGTTACCCCAGTCTTGCAGCAGTGATCATTAGTCACTAGGCAAGCAGTGCTCATATTAATGTTTATCATTTATTTATATGACAGTGTGTATAGTTTCTTCTAGGTCAGTGGTCTGTGAATGTGGCTGTCAGTTCTACTTGTAGACTGCTGTGGTTTTTCTCTTGTGCCAGCAGCACACATTGTCTGTCGTATGCCATGGTTGTGGTTCACTGGTTCTGTCTTAGTGTACACTGTATCTTCAAAGCTTGTAAACAGTCCTTGAACATAATATGTAATAACATAATATGTGCAAGCTGAATATGGGTGTGTTCACACTATGAGGTGTGCATGTATCAAGTGTTTTAATATAACTCTTAAGCTTGGAAATAGAGTGAGGCCACTTAAAAAGACCAGCATCACAGCTTTCACATCATGCATCAAGTAACCAGATATCTTGATTCTAGCCGAAGCTATGTTTCGCTAAACATGTATGGGGTAGAAATCTTCTATGGACTTTTAATTTAAGTAGTAAATGTTGCACTTTGTCAAAAGCTTTCTGAAAATCAAGTAGATACTATCTACTTACCGGTAATGATTTCTTCAAAACACATTACATTTGGTAAGCATGACCTCACTTTTAAGAATCCATGTTGAGATGGATTTAATAATTTATGGAAGGAATTCCACCATATAATCATTAATTAACCTTTCTAATAATTTTCAAATCACTGATGTTAAACTCACTGGTCTGTAATTCTCTGACTTATTTCTAAACCCTTTTTAAATAATAATATGATGTTTTGCTTCTTTCCATTCAAAAGAACCACTCCATCTGTTAATGACAAGTTGAACACATTGCAAGTGGTATACTTTGATTTGTACTACTGTTTCCATGAGTAGTTTTGGAGGAATTCCATTTGCTCAAAGTGATTTAGTATCCTAATTGCCATTATTTTCTTAGCTACCATTTCTGGAGTGTCAGTTAACTGCCCTAAGCAGCCTCCTGAAATTTAGCATCTGGAACTGGTAGTGAACTAATGTCCTCTCTGGTAAAGTCTTTAAGTCTTCGCCATTAAAAACTCCGTGATGTTAGTTTATTTGTAGCATTATCTGGTCCAACCTTGTCTCGTATGTTTTGTTTACTCCTGACAGTTCCATTTGAACCAGCCCAGGTGAGTTTGAGACTGGCCCCACAAAGGTATAAATTATAAGTATAAAAGCAACTTCTTCCACCATCTTTGCTTTGGTGTTTCCCCTGTATTTCATAAGATATACTGACATTATGTGCGGAATTTGCCTTGGCAATGATCTGTCACTTGCAAGGAAGAACTAGTTTGTCACAATTGTACATCTCTAATACAGTCTGACCCAGCCGTGGCCGCCATGGGTTCAATCGGCGTGGTGGGGCCGATAACTTGTGCATTTTGGCTGAACTGAATCGGCAGGAAGCATTTTGAATTGGTGGCTGCCAATAAAAAACTTGATTCGATGAAGTTGTTATCTTTACTGTGATGGGCTAAATAATAACAACCAATCAGTGAAACCAGTTCAAAACACACTCTTATTCCAAACTATTATCAATAAATAATAACAACCAATCAGTGAAACAGTATGAAAAACACACTCTTATTCCAAACTATTATCAATAAATAATAACAACCAATCAGTGAAACCGTATGAAAAACACTCTTATTCCAAACTATTATCAATAAATAGTAACAACCAATCAGTGAAACCGTATGAAAAACACACTCTTATTCCAAACTATTATCAATAAATAATAACAACCAATCAGTGAAACCGTATGAAAAACACACTCTTATTCCAAACTATTATCAATAAATAGTAACAACCAATCAGTGAAACCATTATGAAAAACACACTCTTATTCCAAACTATTATCAATAAATAATAACAACCAATCAGTGAAACCGTATGAAAAACACACTCTTATTCCAAACTATTATCAATAAATAGTAACAACCAATCAGTGAAACACGTATGAAAAACACACTCTTATTCCAAACTATTATCAATAAATAATAACAACCAATCAGTGAAACCAGATGAAAAACACACTCTTATTCCAAACTATTATCAATAAATAATAACAACCAATCAGTGAAACGTATGAAAACACACTCTTATTCCAAACTATTATCAATAAATAGTAACAACCAATCAGTGAAACCATATGAAAAACACACTCTTATTCCAAACTATTATCAATAAATAATAACAACCAATCAGTGAAACCGTATGAAAAACACACTCTTATTCCAAACTATTATCAATAAATAGTAACAACCAATCAGTGAAACGTATGAAAAACACACTCTTATTCCAAACTATTATCAATAAATAATAACAACCAATCAGTGAAACCGTATATGAAAAACACTCTTATTCCAAACTATTATCAATAAATAGTAACAACCAATCAGTGAAACCAGAAGTATGAAAAACACACTCTTATTCCAAACTATTATCAATAAATAGTAACAACCAATCAGTGAAACCGTATGAAAAACACACTCTTATTCCAAACTATTATCAATAAATAGTAACAACCAATCAGTGAAACCGTATGAAAAACACACTCTTATTCCAAACTATTATCAATGTGCTCATTGCTAACGTTACATTGTGAAATGATAAACTCTGTTGATTAACTAATTTACTCTGCAGGAAAAGTAGATAATTGTGTAAATAAATAGCTGTTTTCATCCATATTTTAGTGATGCATTGATCGCTATATGCGTATCGATGCATCATATCGTGAACTGCCTTGTATCGCGATATACTGATGCATCGATTAATTGTTACGTGCCTAGTCCACTTAGTCATATGATAATGGATTGGGTTTATGAACATAAACTAATAATAATTACCATATTTGAATGAATATGCAATACCAGATTTATGGGTGTTCTAAATTACTCAAGGATGTAATAGCAGTCATTGTCATAGATAAATCTGTTAGCATTAATACAGTTTATAAATGGGAATGTTGCAATGAATGGTGTCTGGCCACAGTCTGGAGGCGGTTTCCGAAGCATTTGGAATGTGTGACAACTTTGGAAAAGTCATAGAAAACAAGTATAGCGTTGTGAACAACTGTTCATAGCGTTGTGAACAACTGTTCATAACTATGAACTGCCGTTCATGTGGAGGTTGGTATAGTATCAATGCTTACCAGGACAACTGCCCATGGCCCATCATTATAGGTGACCATCCATCTGTCTTGTAATATAATAAAATGTGTTTAATAATGACACATAAACTTTCTTTCTGTTGACAGTATCTTTTCAGAAACGATACTGGACCTTCACCGACATGCAGCTGCAACTCTACCTGTTGGAACACTGTCTACCTGGGGACTGTACATCCTTGAGTTTGTCTACTCGGACAACTCGCATACACACAGATTTGTTGGTGGTTAGTTGCAAATACTTACAATATTTTTGACGTATTGCAACTACACATACTGCAATATTTTTTCTGTATAGGTTATCTAACAATATGGTGCAGCCCATGAAGTTGAACTCTTGTAGGTGCATAGGCCCAAAACCATGACTTGTTTCCCTTTGGGCATTAATTACGAAATGCAAGCGTCATTGTAGTAACTGCTCGGCTGGTGAAGTGAATGTAAGCATTTTCACATAAACAGTTTGTAAGATCCTCAGTAGTGGTAGGCATAAATTGTAGGTCCCTCAGAATTTGTTGGCCTCTTGATATCTCTATGCGTCTTTGCTGCAGTTCTCCAGACTCTGGTTCCACATCTTAGTTTAGAGTCAGTTAATGTTAAGACTGGTCTGCCTCAGCTTGTTCTTCCATGTGCTGGTTACTGCTGGTTGCAACAGGGTAGTCCTTGATGTCATCAAAATCAGTGCATATGTAGCAGTGTCCAACACATATTGCCTCCTTTATCCTGTATCCTGCATGTCACTTTATTCATTCCAATGTAGAGATAGAGATCCTTGTTGTCACATCTCTTGATACTATCATTAATTAATTAATGTTCCTAACATCAATTAATGTTGCCATTTCTGTCGTGTTTCAGACAGGCAAAGAGCTGGCCTTCTCTATGATGCTTGTATGCATTGGTCACAACGACGCTCATTGGCATCTCTACAGCCTACATCATGAAGAAGCTGGACAACATGGTCAAGTTGTACGCAGAGAGTCTTTCCAGCATGCTTATGACAGTCGCCTGTGTCACTATGTTCCCAACGGTTCACCATCGGCGCAGTTTTCATCATATCACTTCTGCTACGTTTGTTGCAATATTCTTATACGAAAAGGACAACTTGAACATTCGGAGTAGTGTACAGAAGAATTGTATGCACACGTGGAAGTACGGTGTGTCACCAAAAGGTCCGACTAATAGCACTGATAGTTTTAGGAGTTCTCTGTTTTATTGTTCTGTGCATTGTTTTGTCTACGTAGATGATATTTGGAATTACATGAGGCCTAATCCAGCTGGGTGTTGGAACCGATGAAGCACAAACACCTGAGGTGACAAAGCGTGCGAAGTCACTTGTTGGGCGGCATACAAGATAAGAAAAAATGCCTGCATTGAAACAGTGAGCACAATTAAGAGACTGACAATATGGTGCATGACCAATGAAATGCCAAACTCACAGCTGTGATACGACTGTGTTTGGCACTGGATTGTTTTGATATTGATAACATTTTATAGAGATATGTTTGTTGCTTTTGGCCTTTGGCAGCCACATTTAATTTGCTATTGTGAAGTACCTGGAAGATGTGCATTGTACTAGATACTGTACTAGGTCGTCTGTAGGTCGTTGTTTGTGTTTCTAAGAAATAAGATTGAAACATTTATGAATGGAACAAATGACCTACTGATTGTGAAAATGTTAGCAGTGTGAATATGTTTAAAAGGCAGACTGAACAAATATCTCAGAAGGCGGGTTACACATAGATGAATAGTCATTGGACCCTCGATATTCAATGTCTTGTCAACTGGCCATATGTTTTTGTATTGCTTTGGATGACAATCTTGTTAAATATTTTTAACTTTGGTGAAAGGCTTTGTACAATTTTATAATTACTTGTATGACATTTTATTATGAATATTGATTTCCTTCACGTTGAGCTGTTTGCTTGTGGATGATCTGTTCATCCTCTGGGTACTGCACAATAGTTAAGAGATTGATCAGTAGTTAGAGGGTTGTAAATTATGCAGAAACAGCTGAAGCAAACACTGGATAGAACTGGCAATATTTACTATTTGAATATAATTATACAGATTTTAAAACTTGTTGTTTCATTGACCTGTAACGTTGCTAACAACACATGCTTGTTTGAAAACTTAAATTATTAGAATATAGCGTAGATTGCTGCATGTTACTGTGGTCCCAGCCTAGCTTGAGCTTCCAAGTCATCAGTGACGTCACATCGAAGGTTGTCAATAATCGCGGGAAAATATGCATAATTGGCAGACCGGTAGGACGGTATTATTGGAATTATTAATTAATTGAATTCCTAATGACGCTTTTCGGTGTTGTGGAAATGCAAGATGTAATATAGTGTGACTTCAAGCAATCGTTGTTATTCCTTTAATCTTGCAGGAACATTTCATTCTCCACCCCCACTTCTTGCGATCTGGTAAAGTCTGCAAATTGACATAATATGCTATTAATCACTGTTGACAGTGATATTTATCACTCAACTTGCGCACATAATATTATGTTAAAATAATGCAGGTTTGATCTGCCTAAAGTGTTTTTATATCAAATAAGATTGTTTTTTTATCAATACCTTGCTATTCTTTGTACATTTATTTCCAGCAGGCGGGAAATTGTCACACGATATTGGGACATTACAATGCTGAATTTATTAGTATTTATGACATCAATAATATCCATACAAAAATATTACTATCGTGATGTTCAACGTCTTTAGTTCCTTACTCTTAATATTGTGAGGGCAGCCGTGGCCTAGTGGTTTAGGTGTTTGGACTCTAAATTCGGGGTTGTGAGTTCAAGACCCACACTGGTCACGGTTCGTTGTTTTCGAAGCTTAGGCAATTTCGTTTACCTACTTTGCCTCAGTCTACTCAGCTGTAAGTGAGTACAAACACTGCTATTTGGAAGGTACCTGCGATGGACTAGTGTCCCGTCCAGGAGAGTCAGTATAACTGCACTCTAAGTTGCTTCGCACTACAGAAACCAGGTTTAAGCACTGGCCATATAAGCCTTCATGGCTTCCTAAGGCGTAATGCCTGGGGGATGACTTTTCTTAATATTGTAGAAGATACGCGCTTTAGGGATGATATAAAATATACCCATTTTATGACATGTATACAGATCAATGTACAGCAATGAAAGGCAGACCAATATATAAATAAAATATAACGTATTTCATCCCGGATAATATAGTGGTCTACAGTTGTTGATGTTAAATGTACTACAGCAATAAAGACAAAAAATCAATAAGTATAACATTGTTAAGTTAGATTAACTTTGAAATAGAAAAAAATCTTATAATTTTTGGCATTTTTAATTATAAGAAAACCATATCAGTTAACATGAAAATTGTTATATATTTCATCTGAACTCTGTTGGAATTACACTTTGCATTGTACTTGTTTAGAAGATTACGACACACTGTAGTGTATTTTATTAAACAGAATCAAAACGTATTTTTTATTTATTTAAGTGATACGTTGCTTATACACGTGACAATTTTACTTTGTTTCATCCGTTATTGTGAGTTTGAATTGCAGGTTATATTTCAGTTTCTATAAGACTCGTGGAGTCATTCCATACCGGTTTCACTGTCTTTACTTTGAAAATATGACATCGGCCTAGTTTAGAAGGCCACTTTTCTTTTAGCATTTCGTCGCATAGTGGGGTGCATCTGAGACGACGATGACGCCTGGCCCCTAAATACCGGGGTGCCCACACCTGTGTTCACTCAGCAGTAGCGCGCTCTATATGCACAGAGCGTGGCCGGTGAAACTTTCGACGGAGGCGGTTAACGTTTTGCATGATTGAAAGAACATGTGACCATCAAATAAATATAAAACTTCATGACAACCACTGGCGGTGTGTTACCGATGTGCTGAACAGTTTGTTTGAAAATCACCTAGCTCCAGCACTTTTAATCATGTCGTAAGCGCGCTTACCTTTAACATTACCAGATTTCGCCAACTATTAATACGTATGCGGTGTTTAAAGAATGTCACCACCAAAATGCGTTTTCAAATCCACTTCATACGGCAACATTTCATTCCCAAAGATCCGATATTGTAGACGTTTCAGCGTATCTGCGTGAATACTGTTACCTCGTGTGACAATACTATAACTGACATCAGCTATGCTGCAATACTTGTGGCAATGTCCACGTATGCATGTTAGAAATATCATATCTGACGAACAAGTGCGGAAGTGCGCCACGTCGCGGTGTCTTGACAGTTCATTCTGACTTGAAAAATAATTCGACTAAAACAAAGGGGCCGGACACCTGGTGGACACCCCCTGAAGCTACCAAGATGACTTGTTTCCCTTTAGTTTGTTTTGGTAAAATTTCGGATGAGGTTAAACATTGCCTGCATTATGTTCTTAGATGCTTTCGTGCTGTTAATATTCATGGTGTCTCGATGGAGGTTCCAGAGAAGAATAGTACAGGACAAAAAGGAATAAAAGTGATAATGAAGGTAAAGGTGCTGTCATCAGGTGAGAATGCTTACGGTTACAAGGCATTTACGTGCAGGCACACACGTGTACTATTTTATTGACAGGAACGTAGTGTGTGCATAGGTGTAATATCAACAATCTAGGTTATAGTCATTGTCATGGTGATGAAGTGGTGTTAGTTGCAAAATTGAAGTTTGTCTCTTGCCATTAAACGTGACTTGCACAGTTACGTTTCTGATAGGCAACACCCGCCACAACATTAGCCTATCATAATACGTACTTAGAGACTTCATGATAGAAACACCGCGCCACAATATTAGCCTATCATAATACGTGCTTAGAGACTTCATGATAGGAAACACCGCGCCACAACATTAGCCTATCATAATACGTACTTAGAGACTTCATGATGAAACACCGCGCCACAATATTAGCCTATCATAATACGTACTTAGAGACTTCATGATAGGAAACACCGCGCCACAACATTAGCCTATCACAATACGTACTTAGAGACTTCATGATAGGAAACACCGCGCCACAACATTAGCCTATCACAATACGCACCTAGAACTCAATGACTATTGTATTCTGTGCAGCCTGTCACAACAACATGGTCTCGTTTTATGTACGTTTCGAGCCAGACTTGTTGGCATGGCAAGTCGGAGTCTCAAGTCATTGACTTGCACCTCAAGTCAATGATCGTCAAGTCTCGAGTCATCATCTGAATGTCCAAATGTGCGACCGTGCTACTGAACGCAAAACTAAAAAGGGACAACACGTGGATGCCTAATGACCTGCTGTTTTATGTGACATTTATGTCTTACATCATAATCATATTATAGCACTACACCAGGCACCATGCTGTCAATGCTGGTATGTCGTCGCCAGTATTGGTTTTTTCTGCTCAACTGATGTAACGCCTACCTATGAACTGAACTATTCCCAGTCTGTGTTAGGCACATGGCCTTCGTGAGGAGGTTGTTTTGCCGTATTATGAGAAGCAACCACACAAACTCATGGCAAGGCAAGCCATTAAATCACGTGAACAACTCGAGGTTTTGTTGAGTTGCGGATCAGCCTACACTGCACGACTGATTCGTTCTAAGTCAAGTAAACGCGATTCGCAACAAAAGTTTAGAATGTGCATTGACCCAGTCGCACAAACGCGGGACTCGCAACAAGGTGTACGTTTACACCAACCGTTGTGGGTTACACATGGAAATGTGTGTGTATCCAATGTGTGTGTATCCAAGTCAGTATCCAATGCAACAAAGATGAATTAGGATCTTAGTTTTCGTCTAATCATATACGTTTTGCCGACTTCTGAATATAATTTTGTGCATTTAAATTTGGCTAGCATAATTTTATATAAGGATGTAACAAAATAAGAGATTGCCCCAGTGGACATTTAGAAATTAAGTGTATGTAATACGCACACGCACACGCACGCACGCACACACGCACGCACGCACGCACTCACACACATGTATATATATATATATATATATTTATATTATATATATATATATATATATATATATACATGTATATATACATATATATATATATATATATATATATATATATATATATATATATACATATATATATATATATATATATATATATATATATATATATATATATATGTGTATGTATATATATATATATATACACATATATATATATATATATATATACATATATATATATATATATATATATATATATATATATATTATATATATATATATATATATATTATATATATATATATATATATATATATATATATATATATATATATATATATATATATATACATATACTTTTGATATTTTGTGTTGGTTGTGTGTATATACCCATCGCTTAATACGTAAAATAGTTGCACATGGTTAAAGTTAATCACTTTGAAGTAAAAACCTTTCTGTATGTCGATGTAGTGTTTATTTAATTCATCACTGGCCACGTTGCAGCTTTTTGCCACAGAAGATTAAAGCATCAATGCGAATAACGTATCACTGTCAACATAAATGGTGTACGTAATGGAGGGTTTCGCCTGTGGTTACAGTGTTTTTGTTGCAAATCGGCTCTCGTAATCGTTGCTGGTGTCGCTTGTAGTGGCGCTGGTGTTGTTGCTCCGACTCGGTGTCTTTTGGCTTAGCATTGCATGTGCATTCTGGAATTGGTGAAATCCGAGTCTGACAGCACCATTTCGATGTGTGGTACATTTTTCTGGGCACCAGCCTTCGGGTGTTTCTGCGGCCGCCATCGTCTGGGATTAAACTTCAACCTATGAAATACAGCAGTCCAATGGGAAAACCAAACCACGCGATTGTGTCAATGTGTTGACTCATCAGGAGAATGCCACACTTCTGCCCGCAGTGTTATCGCGCGCTTTTGTTTAATCAGAAATGCAATTCGCGTTCACAGGCGAAATCCATTTTCTCTATAGAGGAACGTTTGCATCGACCGCAAGGTCGTGTTCCTAATGTTAAGCAAAACGAAGATTTACGAGTGATAATAACAAAGGTGGCGATGTTTTATTACAGCTGAAATCAAAGTTGCTAAGACTGAGATGATGAAACTTTCGTTGGCTTAGATGACTGATGGCTAACGATGTTGACGACTTAATTACGAATGCTGACATCATGGCCGACGATGACCAATAGTGCTGATATTTTGGCGGCTAAAGAAGAATTGATTCTGTTTGTAGTATATTGCATTTTTCTAGTGCCCACATGCGCCGTCGTATAGTTTCGTGTGAATTCTGTGACACAGTGACGTCACAAATGGGTGCATTCGTTTTCCCGACCTGACCCTGATCTCCTTCAGAAGTCCATCGCCCTTGCCCCCTTAATGTAACCGGGAAGGCGAATAGCCTACGACGGAAGTTAAAGGGTTTCCCTGTTGACTGTATTTACCTGAATGTGATTTTATGATGTTGTGTTGTTTGGCTGGCGCCATGTAGCGCTCGAAGACGTCAGGGTGCAGAGCTCTGCACGGATTCGGCCGTGTCGTGGCTGATGTCAATCGTCGACAGACTCTGGTGACAACGCGTCAACATCTCGAGTGCGCGTGCGTGAAACAATCATTTCCAGCGGCTGTGACAGCATCCACTTTCCGATAGAGGGCTAGCTAAGTAATACGCCATGTTTGTTGTGTATATACGAAGACTTGTGCAGATAAAATAATGCTATCGAACAGTCGAGAGGGCCCACTGCGTAAGTAGTTTGCGTCCCAAAAGACTGACACCATGACCGCCTTATTGCGTATCAATTTGCAAAATAATCAACTTGGATTTACCTACATTTTGTTACACACAGTTTCAAACATATTATTATTTAGTTTAATTGTTTTCAAGCTAAACGTTGCCATTTTCAATACAATAATATTTTAGATTAATAATAACATTGCTGCTATATATTATTCCAGCGCGAAGTTCTGTGTTTCGTTTTTGGCAAAGGACAAACTGTGTAAAAATGGCAGCAAAGGTGAGAAAAGGGGACTCCGTAGCGGAGATTTATCCACTGACCCTGGTGAAGTCGTTGAGAATGTGGCGCAGGTCGGTCAGTTTCTTGTGTTCGAAGTGGTCGATCTCTCATCGAGGGCCTTGCAGGTGTTAGAACGAAAAGATGCCTGCCTGCTCCAGGTCCGTTCTCCGCCTGAGCGATCGTCTGTGTGTCGGCCGGGTCCTTCTCTTTCGCTTTGTCCAAGACGTCTTGTTGCTTCAGTTCCTTTCTGCAGCACCGGTAACCAGTGACATGTGACACGTTGAACTAGAATTGAACAAAATTGCCGCCCAAAACTAAAACCCAGTTATGACAGTGGACAAGGAAGCCATGGATGCTTATTTTTTTCATTGGAATTCGAAATAATTTTGCCTCGTATTCTTTCGTATTTATATTCAAACACTTCAATTTTTCCCAGGTATTCATGTGTCAAAGTTCTGTCAGCTCTGTCGGTTACGACCAAGAGGAAGCTATCAAAGCTATGATTACGTTATGGACGACCAATCCTTATCCCCACGGACTGACAACCAGGACTATCTGGGTATTACCATCAACATGAAGTTACCATGGTAGTCATACATCAACACGGTGCAGAACAAAGCCGGAAGACACTCGACCTAATCCAGAGAACAATGCATGCCGGCGCCACCCCCATTTGAGAGAAAACGGCATACGAGGTACTCGTCCGACCGACGATTTGAATATATTACTTGCGTCTGGTCACCATACACCAAGACAGACACTGGAGAATGTTGAACAAGGTACAGCTCCGCAGCTTGTTTTGTCGCTGGTGTCTCAGAGAACGTCAAGTGTCACGCAATAGTTGCTAACCTCATATAGGGAATTCACAATACCCCAGACGTTGCATTAGAGATGTCACTATGATTTTTAAATACACCATGGACTAGTTTGCCTACCATCACTGTCAAAGCAGATGCTCGCACTAGAACGCCACCACAAGCACAAACGTAGAACACACCAGCCTCCGCATGATTTACCAGCACTCGTTCGTTTTATCCACAAGGTGGAATTCGTTCACCTAGGAAGCACCAATTCATTCATTGTGTACATTCAGACATTTTAGCTCACCGCACCTAGAGAGATGGCATTGCAAACTGCAGGTAAGCAAATTATTACTTTAGCAAGAATAATATATTTGAAGTCAGAGACTGCTCCACCTACTTGCGAGCGTCATGCATGCTTCTTTGAGGCTCCGCTTGGCCGTCTTGCAGGCGGCGCCGTATGGAGAGCGGGTGGACGACGGTCGACTCAAGGCGCTTTGGCCGCCACCTCGCGGTAGTCCTGCGCCGGACAGATTCTCGGCGAAACATGACCCGGCCACCTACAGGACAAGAGACAGGGACTGACAGTGCGTGTGTGCTGTCATGAGTGTGAGGTCTTATCGTGCTGCAGAGTGGGTCTACAGAGTCCAAGCCAGCACGATATTCACACAGAGGGTTTAGAGTAGCTGAAATCATCGATCCACCTTGAGCTAAGCGCAGAATTCAAGATGGCGTCAAAATGGCGGCAACCCCAGTGAGTTAACTATATAACTTCTGAACCAACTGTCTAGATGGCATTATGTTGGTGTCTAGGGTAGGGTTTAATATGCTGTATCAACTAACACCACTAAGGTACTCTAGAATCACCAAATCATGCATATCTTTAATTAGTGGGTCTCTGGTTGAGCGTGCTCCTCCATTTCAGAGTTCATCCCGGGATGTCACCATCTCTGGGAACCCAGACATGCCTGTGAGGAGGAAGTGTGCAGTTGTTGGTCAAGCCATCATGGCTGCACGTGCAGCCCAAGGTCAATACCCCTCCACTTGCTTTAGCAACGTTTATCCACTAAGTATGGGTCGAGGAGCTGATCGACATGCTCGACAGTCTTGGGTTGGATGATAGCTACAATGAGGTTGTGAAGCTGGTAAATGCGCATCTGAAGGACAACCCCCGCCGGATTCTGTGGAGGGCATTTGTGCATTGCCTACGACAATGCTGATGTCAACGTTGCCACTGCAACAGGGCGCAGGACTTTCAAGATGGTGAAATAGCGGTGACGACATCTCCTTTCAATCTAAAAACATGTCACTTCAGCATCCTGCGAAGGTCGAGACAAGCATCAGTCATTTCCAATACAACAAGATTCAGTTGAAGAACTACCAAACAGGCCATAACAGTGTTGAAATCTGTGGTGTTCGATCCTCCTTGTTCTATTCCTGAACGTCCCCTGCAAGCTGAAGAAGATGAGCGGCGTCAGCAGACAACGTGTGGGTGTCTGGCTTCTACCTCAACCTCTTTCTCGTCCATAGGTTGGCCTTATGCTGACAATCAACAACACTGGAAAGTATGAAGGCAACACTGTGCCGCTCTCCTGTACAAATCGCGATCAACACAGCCAGCACATTATCCTCAGCACTGTGCTTCGCCAGAAGGAGAGTGACTGCCGTGACATAAGTCTTCCTTCGTCACTTTTGACCAGCCCCTGTACATCCAAGGCAGTTGAGATAGTGCTCTCTTCCCTTACAACTTGAAGGTGTGATCCTGAGGCTGAGGGCTTTCATTTTGTAGTGACCTACATGGGTTCAATAGGCTACGTAACGTCAGGTGCTGAAGTGATGACGCCTGCTGGGGAGACTCAGTGGCACATATGATGACAGGCCACGCGTACTCGGGTTCTTGGGAGCTCATTGGCGCGACTGCATCGCTATCCAGGGGTGGCAGTAGTACTACAGTACCCCTGGCAGACGTCCCCTGGCTAGCCAGCGGTGGTTATCGGTAGTACTACAGTACCCCTGGCAGACATCCTCGCTAGCCAGGGGTGACGGTAGTAGTACAGTACCCCTGGCAGACATCCTCGCTAGCCAGGGGTGGCGGTAGTACTACAGTACCCTGGCAGATATCCTTGCTAGCCAGGGGTGGCAGTAGTACTACAGTACCCCTGGCAGACATCCTCGCTAGCCAGGGGTGGCGGTAGTACTACAGTACCCCTGGCAGATATCCTTGCTAGCCAGGGGTGGCAGTAGTACTACAGTACCCCTGGCAGATATCCTTGCTAGCCAGGGGTGGCGGTAGTACTACAGTACCCCTGGCAGACATCCTCGCTAGCCAGGGGTGGCGGTAGTACTACAGTACCCCTGGCAGACATCCTCGCTAGCCAGGGGTGGCGGTAGTACTACAGTATCCCTGGCAGGTTGACCTGTTGTTGATTTGTCAGTTCATCCCGTACCATGTGCGGATGTACACTGAACCATTTGTACTTTGTCCCACTTCTTGTCTGAGAACTAGACTCATTCTCGCCCAGAACTTCAAAGAACGTTTCTAGGAATGTCTATTATTATCCGTGCTACCAAGATAGCATAAATTTTAGCAAGCAGTTCCATTGGTTAACACTACCACTACTTAAACAGTTACACTGGCTTCCTGTTACTTGCCGAATTAATTTTAAGCTGTCCACTCTTACAGATCGGGCTCTATCTGCACAACAACCACCCTACTTGGCTAGTCTCCTGCATATATCAAATATCCCTAGCCAGCTCAGATCATCAATTGCACAACAACTTATTGTGCCTAAAGCAAAACTTAACTTGGGCAAATGTGCTTTCTAGGGTCTGGAATGAACTCCCCATTACTTCCGAAAAAATCTCAAGGCATTCATTCCAAATTGGATTTCCACCATAAATCTTTGGTTGTCCTGATAATGACTTTTGCGTGTCCCTGTTCCCAATTATGCTTAATGATTCTGTTTTGTTGCACCTCTAAGCTCAGGTTCCTGAGGATATAGGCACCATAGAAGTTAATTATTATTATTAAACTGGCATTTCAACAGGTCGATCTGCCAGGGATACTGATGTAGTCAGAAGACCCTGGTGGTGGAGATGGTTAAGTACAACAAAGAAGAAAACCTTTGTTAGAAACAAACATTGAGGATATAGATATCTGGTTTGTAGACAGTGAATGGCATAGGCACGTTGAACAAATGAGCCATGTTATGTAGGTCAGCTAGTTATATTAATAGTAACATCCTAGACACTTGCAAGATTGGGAAGATAACAATGTCATGTGTATAAGCACTAAAGCACTACATTAGAAACGTTACCTTCGTGGTATCGAAATATCAAGCTTTTGTCTCTGAAGCAAGGCAGATAATTAAAATCAATTATCTGTTGGGTGAAAACCAGGCCTTTTAGAAGGTATTTGAGAGGGTATTTTTAGATAAATCTTATGGGACACCCATTAGAGGATTTCTTGGTGGGGAATTCTGGTGTACATAGTACCAATCCCTTGGGAAACTGCTAGTGCCAGGTGTGTTATCTATCCATTATCTAACAAAACATACCTCCTCCAGAGCTATGCTGCTGGTTGTGGATGTGTAACTGTTAGGCACATGGAGCAGTTCCACATGGAACAGTTCCACATCCAGACCCCTTAACACTGTATGTGTGAGTTCTGTTAAGACTGAATTTTGCAGTACCAGCAAAGGTGGATGGAGAAAACGTTCAGTCACTTGAACTGGACTGTTTTCTGTGTTGCTAGTTTGGCAGTCCAGTCTGAAGTCACACACACTGCCTTGTTTTAAATTGTCTTTATCTGATGACAACAACAACAAGCCTTTATGTCTAGACACAGCATGGAAGCTTGAGATGTTATTACATGACTGAGGGGGTGTAATCTGATATTATGTAGTTGCTACAGGTCATGCTCATGCACTGTAGTCGAGGCATGTAGAGGACACTTAGTCGAGGCATGTAGAGGACATTAGTCCAGGCATGTAGAGGACATTAGTCCAGGCATGTAGAGGACATTAGTCCAGGCATGTAGAGGACATTAGTCCAGGCATGTAGAGGACATTAGTCCAGGCATGTAGAGGACATTAGTCCAGGCATGTAGAGGACACTAGTCCAGGCATGTAGAGGACATTAGTCCAGGCATGTAGAGGACATTAGTCCAGGCATGTAGAGGACACTAGTCCAGGTATGTAGAGGACACTGTAGTCCAGGCATGTAGAGGACACTGTAGTCCAGGCATGTAGAGGACACTGTAGTCCAGGCATGTAAAGTAGCACTTTACAGAGGTGCATTAATTGCTTTAGATCAGTTTCCAATCAGTGCACATAGTGGAAAGTGGCTAAAGCGAAATAAAGTCATGGTTTGGAGGCTATGCATCTAAAAGAGATGATAAAAACCAACCATGTGCAGTTAAAATCTAGAGTGTCACGGCACTGGTTTACTTAGAATGTGTTCTGAAAATGGGGGATTCTGGTCGTTTCTCCAATTAAGTGAGGGCTGACATGATAACAAGCGTATTTAGCGCTGCCTGTATACATAGAACCAATGCAAAGTCTCAAACAAACTGCTATTTTGTCAAAAATAATTTATTAAACAAAGGCCCAAATATGTTACATAAGTTGAGTTTGTATGCAAACAACTTTGCCATATCCTATTGGCAAGTATAGGAGTAGGTATGTACAAATATATCCCGACTGTAAGGTTATCTAACAGTATGGCACAGCCCATGAAATTAAGATGTGTGTTGAACAAGGTTTTCCTTATAAACCACTGGAATGATACAATCTTACTAGATTTACTTGCATTAACATTAAAGCAATATTTCCTACTGATGGTTTATCACACCACCAATGTGTCATTATTGATTTGTGGTTGCAAGTTGGTTAAAGATCTAGAAAAAAAATTATCACATTTCGACCAATAAATAAAGTTAACATAAATACCCTTCATGACGATCTAGCAAATTCTGGTCTTTTGATCAAACCTAAATCAACATTATGCAAGCTTGTTAATCAGTACAATGAAACATTAAGTAAACTCCTGGATAAACATGCTCCGAAACAAACCAAAAGTGTACAAGTTCGCCCTCCATCACCATCGATGTCTCATGAAATAATTGTAGCTAAACGTCGCCGTCAATATTTTGAAAGGATTTGGCGATGAACTTGTTCTCCAATTGATCGATCCTGTTATACTAAACAGCTACATATATGCAATCACATGATGTCAAAAGCAAAGTCTGATTACTATACACATTTTATCTCAATAAATTCTGAAAACCCTTGTCAGATGTGGAAATCTGTAAACACAATTCTATATCGGAAATTAAAAGCACTGCCTGAACATTCTTCATTGGATACATTGTGTGGTTCTTTTTCAAAATACTTTACAGATAAGATTGCTCGTATTTGATCTAATTTTGTCATTAATGATAATGACTATGATTTCCCTGAGCCACTACTTTCTGAAAAAACACTACAGAGTTTCACACCTGCAACTACTAATGAAGTTCTCATTATTATTAAAAAAATATCCTAACAAATCGTGTGATCTTGACCCATTTCCAACACTTCTACTACATTTCTAAATCCTCTTAAAAAACAAACGGTCCTGAGAACTGTGGCCCAGTACTTTTTCTTCATTGCTACTTCCTGTGATATGTTTTGTTTTGGAGCAGTTTGGCACCTATCCAATAAGACAATCCTGGAAGTATATCCTCCCTTTTTTGCAGTGCCATGTGACTGCAGGGAGATATTCTAAACATGTTGCGACCACATCACCCTTTTTTATGTTACTGGTATCCCTCCCCTGAATCTTGTCATACCCGCTCATTTCTCTGTGAATCTTGCAATGTATGGGGGCCTACACTGGGGAGTCATAACGGCTTGTTTCACTGTGAATCTTGCCACGTACGGGGGCTTACACTGGGGAGTCATATCCGCTCGTTTCACCGTGAATCTTGCCATGTATGGAGGCCTACACTGGGGAGTCATAACGGCTTGTTTCCCTTTGAATCTTGCCACATATGGAGGCCTACACTGGGGAGTCATAACGGCTTGTTTCACTGTGAATCTTGCCATGTATGGGGGCCTACACTGAGGAATTATAACTGCTCGTTTCACTGTGAATCTTGCCGTGTATGGAGGCCTACACTTGGGAGTTATAACTGCTCATTTCACTGTGAATCTTGCCACGTATGGAGGCCTACACTGGGGAGTTATAACTGCTCGTTTCACTCTGAATCTTGCCGTGTACGGGGGCCTACACTGGGGAGTCATAACTGCTCGTTTCACTGTGAATCTTGCCATGTATGGAGGCCTACACTGGGGAGTCATATACCGCTCGTTTCACTGTGAATCTTGCCGTGTACGGGGGCCTACACTGGGGAGTCATAACTGCTCGTTTCACTGTGAATCTTGCCACATATGGAGGCCTACACTGGGGAGTCATAACTGTTTGTTTCACTGTGAATGTTGCCTTATATGGAGGCCTACACTGGGGAGTCATAACTGCTTGTTTCACTGTGAATGTTGCCGTGTATGGAGGCCTACACTGGGGAGTCATAACCGCACGTTTCACTGTGAATCTTGCCGTGTATGGAGGCCTACACTGGGGAGTCATAACTGCTCGTTTCACTGTGAGTCTTGCTGTGTATGGGGGCCTTCACTTGGGAGTCATAACTGCTCGTTTCACTGTGAGTCTTGCCATGTATGGAGGCCTACACTTCACTTGCATCTTTATGAATAGGTGGTGAAAGCAGTATGACCCCTGTTGAATCCAGTGAACTGAACTTTGTCCCAGTTGCTCTATTAACCAATCAAATGCACTGCTAAACAACGTCTCAGTTATTCCACTGCCGCCACAATGAGTCATGATGCCATGGTTGCACAACAAAAATAAAGGTTCATAATAAAAAGGCCTGTTTTATGACAGTACAAACACTGCTGTTTGCCCCATTATTGGAAAAATTTAAACCAGTTATGGTTCGACAACAAGTGCCTTTACTTTTGGAAATCAAAAACCCATAACGATTTAAAAAAAACAGTTGGTGTTGGTGTACACATAAATCACTGGCCATAGGAGGATCCTTGCCAATATATTACATGACCTACACATGGCTTATTTACACTTATACTTGAACCACACAGTCACTGACTGAGTGAGTGAGTTCTGTTAAGTTTGAGTTTGTTGTCCTCGTCCTCCTCGCCAGCGTCTACATCAGTACCCCTGGCAGATCAACCTGTTGAAACGTGGAACTTTCAGTTGCTATGGTAACCAGTGGGATTGCTTGCTGGAATTTACAGGGCTTGCATGTGAGATCTGAACTTGATAGTGGACCCTTCGTCCTGGAAATGGTCTTTGAAGTTTGGGGCATGGCCGCCTGTAGTTCTCAGAAACATGTGGACCAAGACAGCATGTTGGACAAAGTACAAACTCACACTGTACATGTACTGTACATACACTGTACATGTATCCAAGTTTCAACAGGTTGATTTGCCAAGGGGTACTATAGAACTACTGCCACCCTAGTGGCTAGTGAGAATGGATCTCCTTGCTCTGCTGTTCTCTAGTGTTGTCAAATCACATCCACTTTGGCATAGAATCATAGATAAGTTCTCTCAGTTCTGGAAACACTATTTGCTCCTAGACTTTGTATGCCTTCTAGCTTATCTATGTACTTTGTCTGATATGACCTTCTTGCTTGGATGCTATGTTCTAAAAATACTACAATGGTATAATTATATAGACACTTGGACCAGTGGACACCTCTGTTAATAGTCTTATCTGGACAATTCGACAGTTCTTATTGTACAAACCACATTATTTAAATTTTAAGACATTGGGTGCCTCTCAAGCATAGACATACGATACTGCTTGGATGCTGCTACAGGTCCATTGTCGATAGGGACCATTTCTTGTTGTAGTTCTACAAAGGCTGCCATATCCAAAGGGTATCATCTCACCTAAAGACCTGTACTAATTTGTGTAATGAACCTAAAAGGTGTATTTTTTTATCAACATTGTCTGTATTAGTACAAAGACAAATGATGTTACATGCAGGTACAATGAGCACTTGCTATGGCATTGAGAGAACTAGCCTTCTATTGGGTGACCTACAAATTTGAATGAACAAATGAGCATCTGCATGAATAAAGAAATTATTAACGTATATTCAAGACTAACTGATACAAAATAGTCTGATAGATGAAATGTTTATGTTCATAACATGTGACACTATGCACATGTGTACACACGTGTGTACATATATGTGTACACAAGCATGTACACAAGTGTGTACACATAATTACACATGTGTACACGTCATAATTATATATGTCACATGATGTGTGTGCACATATAATTACACATGAGCAGTTGTGCACAACCACTTACATATCTAAATATATCTAAACATACAGTAAATAGTTTGCCATTTAATAATCAAAATACTAGCAAATAGTTGCTTGACAACTTTTTTAATTCACTAAGATGGTAAAGAATCCCCCTCCAATGTGCTGCAAACATCCCGTTGTGTTGCCCAACAATCTTATCACGAATGTTGCCCACCTGTAAATTATGGTGTTTTGATTTCCCATCTGTTGTTGCTAAACTGTAGCATCGTTATCACTGACATTTATTTCAGACAGAGCATACTTTTACAATCGGTGAACAGTGAACTGTTTGCAGGGCTTGACATGACCGATTGCCTGGGGAATGTAAAATGTATGGTCAGGCAAGCTGGTGTAGACCACCAGTTGCCCAGACAACAAAACTGCAGATATTTTTGATGTATGATACCAATTAAATCAACCGATGGCATATGCAGTATTGCTAGGTGACTACATTTACCAGGAGCAGTCCGAGCAGCACTATCAAGTGGACGGGAAACAAAACGTGCATGCTTTGCTTGTAATTATGTTGGAGGTTAGTGACCTAAATCCTATTGGCAAGACGTGGTTTGTGTTGCCACATTACGAGAATGCAACTTTATCGTTATGTTTCAGATTTGAAGTCAGACACGTGACGCGGACATGAAGGGTGAACGGCAGCACAAGGGCCCTATGAGGCTGCATCTACGCAGCAGCAACTCAGTGAGTGAGAGCGACCTTGAGAGTCAGTACTTCCCCAGTTCCATCAACAACAAGACACTGGCGAGAGAAGCTGAGGGATGCAGTCATATCCTCTTCCACACCTCAACCTTCATCATGATTGATGTCTGCCGCCAGGTGGCTGGCTATGGAATGAAGTACTACAACCACGACCAGTTTCCCGTCGAACCAACTGAGGTCGTCGCGATCTCGGAGATCTTGAAAGTCATGATCTTCTTCTGCAAGCTATTGCTAGAAGGATCATTCTCGTCACTCAAGTTATCTCGCCTCTACATCCTCCCAGCATTGCTGTATGCGATCAACAGTAATATATACTTCGCTGCGATGCACTATACGACCCCACCATTCTGGAACATACTTCTGCAGTTACGGGTTATATTCACGGCGATCATGTACCGTGTCGTGTTCCGGCGGACGATTCGCCCGCTGCAGTGGTTTGCACTGACGCTGCTCATGTCTTCAATATTTCTGTCGAAGTTCTCGAGTTCTCACAACCTCCTTGGCTCACAGGACCTGTCCGTCGCCGTTTCTCTCTCCATTGTGGCTTCCCTGATCGCCTCTCTTGGACCACTCTACACTGAGGTACGTCAAGTCCAACTTAATTGGCGTCTTGCTCCAATAAAGTCCAACTAATGACAGAAATTGAAGAAGGTAATTTCGTTGAGGGTTGGGTATTTTGAAATGTTGACTAGAGTTGGGGAACGTTGTGACCTGGTCCTAACGTTATCATCCATGTGTAATATACCTATTGAAAAGGGATGTGTCCAATTTACAACAAAACATCTGAATATCCACAGTTAGTCAGTTCATCTCAGTTTTAGTTTTTCGAAATGCAGCCTTTTCTGTGAACAGTCAAATTGCCCTTTGTAGTTAATTACAACTGTCCGCAATGCTATGCGAACAGTTGATTGTCCAAAATTACATAATACGTAACTTTTGGCATTGTTAGACATTACTATAACTACCAGTATTATGTCCCAATTTTGAAGAAGCGATCAATATATTCGCAGCACCAAGTACCACGGCATAGGTGGATATCTCTGTGATAACGTTGTGCATCCTGACATTTACCAAGTACACCATGTTGTCCTGTCAGGAGGATGGGTATTTTTGCTAGTAACTAGTGTGTGTGCGGGTGCACACGAGCGTGTTAGTCGTTTGATCACAAGTCTCGAGGTCCACAACCACTAGGAATCATCAGTTTTATCAATGAACAAAGTAAGTGTATAAAGTGCCTAAAAATGTTGGTTTGTGAAACATAGTTTGTTGTATAAATTATAATACAGTTGACAAGGGACGCGACTAGGACACATCAATGACGGTGATGTAGTAATAATATATTTAGTCGTACTACGATGGGTACAATTCAGTTAAAACAATGTTTACTGGGGACATAAGACAGAGAGCAGTGAGAGCAACTCGTCTTTGATTAAAAAGGAAGTGCTACACGCATTCTCTATATTATACAACACATCCTTTGAAAATGAAACTTTGTTTAGTAGTTTCTCATCCAGCCCTTCTTGGTAGTGGTTTTGAATGAGATTATAAAAATAATTATTGTTCATATTACAGAAATTTGTGGCATCAAGTTTGAATTGTGACAATATGTAATTGAAACTTTTAGACGTGTGTGAACCACTACTGTGAAAAGCTTCCACCTGGAACGGATTGGAGAATAGCAGCAACTCCCCACTGCGATGCCTGAGATCAGTGAAACGATCTACAAACTCCTATTGCAGTAGTTCAACGAACGCTACATAAGTGTCCGGACTTGCCGGTTAATATTCCATGAGTGTTGAGAAGTGTATGTAGTTGGCATTCTACAGTTGTGTCTCCCACAGTCGCAACTTCATCTCGAGCGTGGAGACAAACCAGAAGAGTTCTTTGATGAGATGTTCCCTTCCCCGGAGTTGGACATTCAGTTGATTGAGGTGAGCCGTGACATCGACAAGGAAGACAAAGTCGCACATCCATGTGGGATCCACGAATTTGGGTACTTCTGCTCCTTTCTGTTCCATGAACAGACTGATTTCATTGCAGAGATCAGTACACGGTGTAGCATGGCACCTCGACTTAGCCAGCGTACTTCGCAAAAGTACAGCAGGTCTCAGTCAGTAGATGCTGAAACTGCCGGTGGTTTAGGCCACGAGTGCGAACAAAGTTCACGGTCTTAATGACGACGCTCATAATGTTCTGCATTTTAACTGATTTGCCACACAGGTTTGAATGATGCAGTTGCACCTGCATCTTGTCGAACCTTTTCCATCAGTGAAACAACTCCGTTAGTTCTTCCGACCATGGAAGGTGCACCGTCTGTTGTCGTCCTACACAGTTTTTCTGGCTTCGGTCCGATGTCGTTCATGGCTACTTGTACCACCTCTAACATATCTACGCCAGTTCTCTTCTCCTTCAGTGGTACGAGTCATATGAACTCCTCTGTTATGAGAAACTTCTGATCGACTCCCTGTACAAAGGCTGCCAGTTGTGCTGTGTCCCGCTTATCTGTGCTTTCATCGGGTGCTAGCGAGTAACACTTGACCGCCTCAGCTTGATCTCGTAGTGTTGCCTTCACATTAGCTGCAAGATCCTCGATATGACGCTTGACCGTCCTCATGGACAAAATGATGGCTTTTCTTTTTCTTCGAAGAGGCTTTTCTTTTTTGGACATACAACGTCTGCAACATCCAGTAGACAGTCTTTAACAAATTCGCTGTCTGTGAACAGTTTCAGCCGTAAAGAAATCAGGTGGCTAACCTCGAAGCTTGCCCTGACGTTGTTCTCCGCCTCTGTGTTTCTCTTGGTGAAGACAAGCTGTTGCTTCATCAATGCTCTGCAAAGAAAATGCACATGTTACTGATATGTATTATAGGTCCAATATAGCCATCTAAACATACGTGTTGAAGGTAAACATATTAAAAAAGTGCTCAAAGTCAGTGCTAAGTTTCCTATGTGCTGTTGGATATTTGCTGAAGTTAGAGTGACACACTTTGTGATTCATGGCTTTCATTAAACACATAAGATATTAGTGAACTAAATTTATGGAGTATTTTACACTGAGTACTCAAGTATTCATCTTAATGTATATAGACATTTATATAGATGTTTATATTTGTAAACTCTTTCAAATGTGTTCTATTCAAATCGATTTGGGTACTTGTCTTAACAGAGGGTACATGATTTTTGCTTTTATAAAGACATTAGATAATGTCCACAAGGCCTAACCCCCTGTAGTTGCATAATCTGTCTTGGAAAGGAAAGCATGTTGTGTGTCTCTGGCTGTAGCAGTGCTAATTATTGTTTTCGGAGAGGGTGGATTAGCACCTGTCCAGTGCTCTGTGTACTCTATGGGTCTCCAACCAAACTGCAAACTGATACAGTATTAAACAATTGTCACCAAAACTGTCTCACTTGAGTCAACATACTGAATTGGTAACAACTAGCACAAGCTCTAAGTGGACTTTAACTCAGGGCTTCTGACTTGAAAAGATACTTGCTCTGGAAGACAAGTTTGTGTGGCTTCACTGCATTCAGAAAGGGAATAGCTCAAACATACACAATGTCATAAAATATTTGACAGTCAGGTTATCTGGTGACAATACAGCTACACAAGTGTGCGCACATTGTGCTTTTGTATTAAAAAACATACAAAACTTTGTTCATCTCGATGCTTGTAAACAATTATTTGTGTTAAATTCATAAATCAATGATTAAAACATCGGAAATAAAAAAAATCATAAATCAATGATTTTTGGAGTGATTTAAATCATGATTTAAATCAAGAAGTACAGTATGTAGCTATGGCAGGACTAGTTTTAATACCTAATTAATTAAGTTCCTCCCACTTGTAACTGCATATAATATGAACAAATGTAGTTATAACTGGAAGTAGCTATAACGGGAAGTAGCTATAACGGGAAGTAGCTATAACGGGAAGTAGTCATAATGGGCGTAAGTCGTCTCAGATACCATGGCTTTGTCTTTGGTCATAATCCCATAGATCTGACACATAATTACAGTACTTTTTGCAGTTTATGTTTTGTGGTAGGTTCTAAAGACACACATTTCCATGGAGCAGTGTTTCTTTGTTTCTTTACATTATCGTTCCATCCATTCATCTCTGGCTTGTCTGCAGCAGTATTTCACTCAACTTTCAGTCTTTTATCTGTCAGTTTTTGATGCATACTAACAAATTTATCATATAATAATGGTCATATTTTGTTATGCCATGTGACTTGCCTTGAGGTAAAGCTATTGAATATAGTGCCAATGTAAAATTGTTCTTTATTGTGTGGGATTGTTAACATTTATTTTACTACCTGCCTATGTCCCATGCACTTTGGCAGTGTGCAGGCAAGTCTGGCCATCCAAGATCTTTCAGAATGCCAGTGTTACCCCAGTCTTGCAGCAGTGATCATTAGTCACTAGGCAAGCAGTGCTCATATTAATGTTTATCATTTATTTATATGACAGTGTGTATAGTTTCTTCTAGGTCAGTGGTCTGTGAATGTGGCTGTCAGTTCTACTTGTAGACTGCTGTGGTTTTTCTCTTGTGCCAGCAGCACACATTGTCTGTCGTATGCCATGGTTGTGGTTCACTGGTTCTGTCTTAGTGTACACTGTATCTTCAAAGCTTGTAAACAGTCCTTGAACATAATATGTAATAACATAATATGTGCAAGCTGAATATGGGCGTGTTCACACTATGAGGTGTGCATGTATCAAGTGTTTTAATATAACTCTTAAGCTTGGAAATAGAGTGAGGCCACTTAAAAAGACCAGCATCACAGCTTTCACATCATGCATCAAGTAACCAGATATCTTGATTCTAGCCGAAGCTATGTTTCGCTAAACATGTATGGGGTAGAAATCTTCAAACTGAGAATTCTATGGACTTTTAATTTAAGTAGTAATCTTTGATGTTGCACTTTGTCAAAAGCTTTCTGAAAATCAAGTAGATACTATCTACTTACCGGTAATGATTTCTTCCAAAACACATTACATTTGGTAAGCATGACCTCACTTTTAAGAATCCATGTTGAGATGGATTTAATAATTTATGGAAGGAATTCCACCATATAATCATTAATTAACCTTTCTAATAATTTTCAAATCACTGATGTTAAACTCACTGGTCTGTAATTCTCTGACTTATTTCACAAACCCTTTTTAAATAATAATATGATATTTGCTTCTTTCCATTCAAAAGAACCACTCCATCTGTTAATGACAAGTTGAACACATTTGCAAGTGGTAAACTGATTTGCACTACTGTTTCCATGAGTAGTTTTGGAGGAATTCCATTTGCTCAAAGTGATTTAGTATCCCTAATTGCCATTATTTTCTTAGCTACCATTTCTGGAGTGTCAGTTAACTGCCCTAAGCAGCCTCCTGAAATTTAGCATCTGGAACTGGTAGTGAACTAATGTCCTCTCTGGTAAAGTCTTTAAGTCTTCCGCCATTAAAAACTCCGTGATGTTAGTTTATTTGTAGCATTATCTGGTCCAACCTTGTCTCGTATGTTTTGTTTACTCCTGACAGTTCCATTTTGAACTGGCCCCATAAAAAGGTATAAATTATAAGTATAAAGCAACTTCTTCCACCATCTTTGCTTTGGTGTTTCCCCTGTATTTCATAAGATACTGACATTATGTGCGGAATTTGCCTTGGCAATGATCTGTCACTTGCAAGGAAGAACTAGTTTGTCACAATTGTACATCTCTAATACAGTCTGACCCAGCCGTGGCCGCCAGGTTCAATCGACGTGGTGGGGCCGATAACTTGTGCATTTTGGCTGAACTGAATCGGCAGGAAGCATTTTGAATTGGTGGCTGCCAGTAAAAAAAAGGCTTGATTCGATGAAGTTGTGATCTTTACTGTGATGGGCTAAATAATAACAACCAATCAGTGAAACCGTATCAAAAACACACTCTTATTCCAAACTATTATCAATAAATAATAACAACCAATCAGTGAAACCGTATGAAAAACACACTCTTATTCCAAACTATTATCAATAAATAATAACAACCAATCAGTGAAACCGTATGAAAAACACACTCTTATTCCAAACTATTATCAATAAATAGTAACAACCAATCAGTGAAACCGTATGAAAAACACACTCTTATTCCAAACTATTATCAATAAATAATAACAACCAATCAGTGAAACCGTATGAAAAACACACTCTTATTCCAAACTATTATCAATAAATAGTAACAACCAATCAGTGAAACCGTATGAAAAACACACTCTTATTCCAAACTATTATCAATAAATAATAACAACCAATCAGTGAAACCGTATGAAAAACACACTCTTATTCCAAACTATTATCAATAAATAGTAACAACCAATCAGTGAAACCGTATGAAAAACACACTCTTATTCCAAACTATTATCAATAAATAATAACAACCAATCAGTGAAACCAGATGAAAAACACACTCTTATTCCAAACTATTATCAATAAATAATAACAACCAATCAGTGAAACCGTATGAAAAACACACTCTTATTCCAAACTATTATCAATAAATAGTAACAACCAATCAGTGAAACCGTATGAAAAACACACTCTTATTCCAAACTATTATCAATAAATAATAACAACCAATCAGTGAAACCGTATGAAAAACACACTCTTATTCCAAACTATTATCAATAAATAGTAACAACCAATCAGTGAAACCGTATGAAAAACACACTCTTATTCCAAACTATTATCAATAAATAATAACAACCAATCAGTGAAACCGTATGAAAAACACACTCTTATTCCAAACTATTATCAATAAATAGTAACAACCAATCAGTGAAACCGTATGAAAAACACACTCTTATTCCAAACTATTATCAATAAATAGTAACAACCAATCAGTGAAACCGTATGAAAAACACACTCTTATTCCAAACTATTATCAATAAATAGTAACAACCAATCAGTGAAACCGTATGAAAAACACACTCTTATTCCAAACTATTATCAATGTGCTCATTGCTAACGTTACATTGTGAAATGATAAACTCTGTTGATTAACTAATTTACTCTGCAGGAAAAGTAGATAATTGTGTAAATAAATAGCTGTTTTCATCCATATTTTGGCGATGCATTGATACGCTATATGCGTATCGATGCATCATATCGTGGACCCTTGTATCGCGATATACTGATGCATCGATTAATTGTTACGTGCCTAGTCCACTTAGTCATATGATAATGGATTAGGTTTATGAACATAAACTAATAATAATTACCATATTTGAATGAATATGCAATACCAGATTTATGGGTGTTCCTAAGTACTCAAGGATGTAATAGCAGTCATTGTCATGATAAATCTGTTAGCATTAATACAGTTTATAAATGGGAATGTTACAATGAATGGTGTCTGGCCACAGTCTGGGGGCGGTTTCACGAAGCATTTGGAATGTGTGACAACTTGGAAAAGTCATAGAAAACAAGTATAGCGTTGTGAACAACTGTTCATAGCGTTGTGAACAACTGTTCATAACTATGAACTGCCGTTCATGTGGAGGTTGGTATAGTATCAATGCTTCAGGACAACTGCCCATGGCCATCATTATAGGTGACCATCCATCTGTCTTGTAATATAATAAAATGTGTTTAATAATGACACATAAACTTTCTTTCTGTTGACAGTATCTTTTCAAGAACGATACTCGGACCTTCACCGACATGCAGCTGCAACTCTACCTGTTTGGAACACTGTCTACCTGGGGACTGTACATCCTTGAGTTTGTCTACTCGGGCAACTCGCATACACACAGATTTGTTGGTGGTTAGTTGCAAATACTTACAATATTTTTTGACGTATTGCAACTACACATACTTGCAATATTTTTTCTGTATGGTTATCTAACAATATGGTGCAGCCCATGAAGTTGAACTCTTGTAGGTGCATAGGCCCAAAACCATGACTTGTTTCCCTTTAGGCATTAATTACGAAATGCAACGTCATTGTAGTAACTCGCTGGTGGTGAATGTAAGCATTTTCACATAAACAGTTTGTAAGATCCTCAGTAGTGGTAGGCATAAATTGTAGGTCCCTCAGGAATTTGTTGGCCCACTCTTGATATCTCTATGCGTCTTTGCTGCAGTTCTCCAGACTCTGGTTCCACATCTTAGTTTAGAGAGTCAGTTAATGTTAAGACTGGTCTGCCTCAGCTTGTTCTTCCATGTGCTGGTTACTGCTGGTTGCAACAGGGTAGTCCTTGATGTCATCTCGTCAGTGCATATGTAGCAGTGTCCAACACATATTGCCTCCTTTATCCTGTATCCTGCATGTCACTTTATTCATTCCAATGTAGAGATAGATCCCTTGTTGTCACATCTCTTGATACTATCATTAATTAATTAATGTTCCTAACATTAATTAATGTTGCCATTTCTGTCGTGTTTCAGACAGGCAAGAGCTGGCCTTCTCTATGATGCTTGTATGCATTGGTCTGACGACGCTCATTGGCATCTCTACAGCCTACATCATGAAGAAGCTGGACAACATGGTCAAGTTGTACGCAGAGAGTCTTTCCAGCATGCTTATGACAGTCGCCTGTGTCACTATGTTCCCGAAACGGTTCACCATCGACGCAGTTTTCATCATATCACTTCTGCTTACGTTTGTTGCAATATTCTTATACGAAAAGGACAACTTGAACATTCCGAGTAGTGTACAGAAGAATTGTATGCACACGTGGAAGTCGGTGTGTCACCAAAAGGTCCGACTAATAGCACTGATAGTTTTAGGAGTTCTCTGTTTTATTGTTCTGTGCATTGTTTTTGTCTACGTAGATGATATTTGGAATTACATAGGCACAATCCAGCTGGGTGTTGGAACCGATGAAGCACAAACACCTGAGGTGACAAAACGTGCGAAGTCACTTGTTGGACGCCACAAGATAAGAAAAATGCCTGCATTGAAACAGTGAGCACAATTAAGAGACTGACAATATGGTGCATGACCAATGAAATGCCAAACTCACAGCTGTGATACGACTGTGTTTGGCACTGGATTGTTTTGATATTGATAACATTTTATAGAGATATGTTTGTTGCTTTTGACGCGGCAGCCACATTTAATTTGCTATTGTGAAGTACCTGGAAGATGTGCATTGTACTAGATACTGTAGGTCGTCTGTAGGTCGTTGTTTGTGTTTACAAGAAATAAGATTGAAACATTTATGAATGGAACAAATGACCTACTGATTGTGAAAATGCTAGCAGTCTGAATATGTTTAAAGGCAGACTGAACAAATATCTCAGAAGGGCGGGTTACACATAGATGAATAGTCATTGGACCCTCGATATTCAATGTCTTGTCAACTGGCCATATGTTTTTTGTATTGCTTTGGATGACAATCTTGTTAAATATTTTTAACTTTGGTGAAAGGCTTTGTACAATTTTTATAATTACTTGTATGACATTTTATTATGAATATTGATTTCCTTCACGTTGAGCTGTTTGCTTGTGGATGATCTGTTCATCCTCTGGGTACTGCACAATAGTTAGAGATTGATCAGTAGTTAGAGGTTGTAAATTATGCAGAAACAGCTGAAGCAAACACTGGATAGAACTGGCAATATTTACTATTTGAATATAATTATACAGATTTTTAAAACTTGTTGTTTCATTGACCTGTAACGTTGCTAACAACACATGCTTGTTTGAAAACTTAAATTATTAGAATATAGCGTAGATTGCTGCATGTTACTGTGGTCCCAGCCTAGCAGGCTTCCAAGTCATCAGTGACGTCACATCGAAGGTTGTCAATAATCGCGGGGAAAATATGCATAATTGTGGCAGACCGGTAGGACGGTATTATTGGAATTATTAATTAATTGAATTCTAATGACGCTTTCGGTGTTGTGGAAATGCAAGATGTAATATAGTGTGACTTCAAGCAATCGTTGTTATTCCCTTTAATCTTGCAGGAACATTTCATTCTCCACCCCCACTTCTTGCGATCTGGTAAAGTCTGCAAATTGACATAATATGCTATTAATCACTGTTGACAGTGATATTTATCACTCAACTTGCGCACATAATATTATGTTAAAATAATGCAGGTTTGATCTGCCTAAAGGTGTTTGTATATCAAATAAGATTGTTTTTTATCAATACCTTGCTATTCTTTGTACATTTATTCCAGCAGACGGGAAATTGTCACCGATATTGGGACATTACAATGCTGAATTTATTAGTATTTATGACATCAATAATATCCATACAAAATATTACTATCGTGATGTTCAACGTCTTTAGTTCCTTACTCTTAATATTGTGGGGGCAGCCGTGGCCTAGTGGTTTAGGTGTTGGACTCTAAATTCGAGGGTTGTGAGTTCAAGACCCACACTGGTCACGGTTCGTTTTCGAAGCTTAGGCAATTTCGTTTACCCTACTTTGCCTCAGTCTACTCAGCTGTAAGTGAGTACAAACACTGTTTGGAAGGTACCTGCGATGGACTAGTGTCCCGTCCAGGAGAGTCAGTATAACTGCACTCTAAGTTGCTTCGCACTACAGAAACCAGGTTTAAGCACTGGCCATATAAGCCTTCATGGCTTCCTAAGGCGTAATGCCTGGGGGATGACTTTTTCTTAATATTGTAGAAGATACGCGCTTTAGGGATGATATAAAATATACCCATTTTATGACATGTATACAGATCAATGTACAGCAATGAAAGGCAGACCAATATATAAATAAAATATAACGTATTTCATCGGATAATATAGTGGTCTACAGTTGTTGATGTTAAATGTACTACAGCAATAAAGACAAAAAATCAATAAGTATAACATTGTTAAGTTAGATTAACTTTGAAATAGAAAAAATCTTATAATTTTTGGCATTTTAATTATAAGAAAACCATATCAGTTAACACATGAAAATTGTTATATATTTCATCTGAACTCTGTTGGAGATTACACTTTGCATTGTACTTGTTTAGAAGATTACGACACACTGTAGTGTATTTTATTAAACAGAATCCAAAACGTATTTTTTATTTATTTAAGTGATACGTGCCATACACGTGACAATTTTACTTTGTTTCATCCGTTATTGTGAGTTTGAATTGCAGGTTATATTTCAGTTTCTATAAGACTCGTGGAGTCATTCCATACCGGTTTCACTGTCTTTACTTTGAAAATATGACATCGGCCTAGTTTAGAAGGCCACTTTCTTTAGCATTTCGTCGCATAGTGGGGTGCATCTAGACGACGATGACGCCTGGCCTAAATACCGGGGTGCCCACACCTGTGTTCACTCAGCAGTAGCGCGCTCTATATGCACAGAGCGTGGCCGGTGAAACTTTCGACAGGAGGCGGTTAACGTTTTGCATGATTGAAAGAACATGTGACCATCAAATAAATATAAAACTTCATGACAACCACTGGCAGTGTGTTACCGATGTGCTGAACAGTTTGTTTGAAATCACCTAGCTCCAGCACTTTTAATCATGTCGTAAGCGCGCTTACCTTTAACATTACCAGATTTCGCCAACTATTAATACGTATGCGGTGTTTAAAGAATGTCACCACCAAAATGCGTTTTCAAATCCACTTCATACGGCAACATTTCATTCCCAAAGATCCGATATTGTAGACGTTTCAGCGTATCTGCGTGAATACTGTTACCTCGTGTGACAATACTATAACTGACATCGGCTATGCCAATACTTGTGGCAATGTCCCACGTATGCATGTTAGAAATATCCTTATCTGACGAACAAGTGCGGAAGTGCGCCACGTCGCGGTGTCTTGACAGTTCATTCTGACTTGAAAAATAATTCGACTAAAACAAAGGGGCCGGACACCTGGTGGACACCCCCTGAAGCTGCCCAAGATGACTTGTTTCCCTTTAGTTTGTTTTGGTAAAATTTCGGATGAGGTTAAACATTGCCTGCATTATGTTCTTAGATGCTTTCGTGCTGTTAATATTCATGGTGTCTCGATGGAGGTTCCAGAGAAGAATAGTACAGGACAAAAGGAATAGAAGTGATAATGAAGGTAAAGAGTGCTGTCATCAGGTGAGAATGCTTACGGTTACAAGGCATTTACGTGCAGGCACACACGTGTACTATTTTATTGACAGGAACGTAGTGTGTGCATAGGTGTAATATCAACAATCTAGGTTATAGTCATTGTCATGGTGATGAAGTGGTGTTAGTTGCAAAATTGAAGTTTGTCTCTTGCCATTAAACGTGACTTGCACAGTTACGTTTCTGATAGGCAACACCCGCCACAACATTAGCCTATCATAATACGTACTTAGAGACTTCATGATAGGAAACACCGCGCCACAATATTAGCCTATCATAATACGTACTTAGAGACTTCATGATAGGAAACACCGCGCCACAACATTAGCCTATCATAATACGTACTTAGAGACTTCATGATAGGAAACACCGCGCCACAATATTAGCCTATCATAATACGTACTTAGAGACTTCATGATAGGAAACACCGCGCCACAACATTAGCCTATCACAATACGTACTTAGAGACTTCATGATAGGAAACACCGCGCCACAACATTAGCCTATCATAATACGCACCTAGAGACCCAATGATTATTGTATTCTGTGCAGCCTGTCACAGCAACATGGTCTCGTTTTATGTACGTTTCGAGCCAGACTTGTTGGCATGGCAAGTCAGGTCTCAAGTCATTGACTTGCACCTCAAGTCAATGATCGTCAAGTCTCGAGTCATCATCTGAATGTCCAAATGTGCGACCGTGCTACTGAACGCAAAACTAAAAAGGGACAACACGTGGATGCCTAATGACCTGCTGTTTTATGTGACATTTATGTCTTACATCATAATCATATTATAGCACTACACCAGGCACCATGCTGTCAATGCTGGTATGTCGTCGCCAGTATTGGTTTTTTCTGCTCAACTGATGTAACGCCTACCTATGAACTGAACTATTCCCAGTCTGTGTTAGGCACATGGCCTTCGTGAGCGAGTTGTTTTGCCGTATTATGAGAAGCAACCACACAAACTCATGGCAAGGCAAGCCATTAAATCACGTGAACAACTCGAGTTTTGTTGAGTTGCGGATCAGCCTACACTGCACGACTGATTCGTTCTAAGTCAAGTAAACGCGATTCGCAACAAAAGTTTAGAATGTGCATTGACCCAGTCGCACAAACGCGGGACTCGCAACAAGGTGTACGTTTACACCAACCGTTGTGGGTTACACATGGAAATGTGTGTGTATCCAATGTGTGTGTATCCAAGTCAGTATCCAATGCAACAAAGATGAATTAGGATCTTAGTTTTTCGTCTAATCATATACGTTTTGCCGACTTCTGAATATAATTTTATTGCATTTAAATTTGGCTAGCATAATTTTATATAAGGATGTAACAAAATAAGAGGGTGCCCCAGTGGACATTTAGAAATTAAGTGTATGTAATACGCACACGCACGCACGCACGCACGCACGCACGCACGCACGCACGCACGCACGCACTCACACACATGTATATATATATATATATATTTTTTATATATATATATATATTATATTATATATTATATATATATATATATATATATATATATATATACATGTATATATATATATATATATATATATATATATATATATATATATATATATATATATATATATATATATATATATATATATATATATATATATATATATATATATATATTATTATATATATATATATATACACATATATATATATATATATATATACATATATATATATATATATATATATATATATATATATATATTTATATATATATATATATATATATATATATATATATATATATATATATATATATATATATATATATATATATATATATATATATATACATATACTTTGATATTTTGTGTTGGTTGTGTGTATATACCCATCGCGCTTAATACGTAAATAGTTGCACATGGTTAAAGTTAATCGCGAAGTAAAAGCCTTTCCTGTATGTCGATGTAGTGTTTATTTAATTCATCCTGGCCACGTTGCAGCTTTTTGCCACAGAAGATTAAAGCATCAATGCGAATAACGTATCACTGTCAACATAAATGGTGTACGTAATGGAGGGTTTCGCCTGTGGTTACAGTGTTTTTGTTGCAAATCGGCTCTCGTAATCGTTGCTGGTGTCGCTTGTAGTGGCGCTGGTGTTGTTGCTCCGACTCGGTGTCTTTGGCTTAGCATTGCATGTGCATTCTGGAATTGGTGAATCCGAGTCTGACACAATTTCGATGTGTGGTACATTTTTCTGGGCACCAGCCTTCGGGTGTTTCTGCGGCCGCCATCGTCTGGGATTAAACTTCAACCTATGAAATACAGCAGTCGAATGGGAAAACCAAACCACGCGATTGTGTCAATGTGTTGACTCATCAGGAGAATGCCACACTTCTGCCCGCAGTGTTATCGCGCGCTTTGTTTAATCAGAAATGCAATTCGCGTTCTGAGCGAAATCCATTTTCTCTATAGAGGGAACGTTTGCATCGACCGCAAGGTCGTGTTCCTAATGTTAAGCAAAACGAAGATTTACGAGTGATAATAACAAAGGTGGCGATGTTTTATTACGAAAGCTGAAATCAAAGTTGCTAAGACTGAGATGATGAGACTTTACGTTGGCTTAGATGACTGATGGCTAACGATGTTGACGACTTAATTACGAATGCTGACATCATGGCCGACGATGACCAATAGTGCTGATATTTTGGCTAAAGAAGAATTGATTCTGTTTGTGAATTGTGCATTTTTCTAGTGCCCACATGCGCCGTCGTATAGTTTCGTGTGAATTCTGTGACGCAGTGACGTCACAAATGGGTGCATTCGTTTTCCCGACCCTGACTGATCTCCTTCAAAGTCCATCGCCCTTGCACCCCCCTTAATGTAACCCGGGAAGGCGAATAGCCTACGACGGAAGTTAAAGGGTTTCCTGTTGACTGTATTTACCTGAATGTGATTTTATGATGTTTGTGTTGTTTGGCTGGCGCCATGTAGCGCTCGAAGACGTCAGGGTGCAGAGCTCTGCGCAGTTCGGCCGTGTCGTGGCTGATGTCAATCGTCGACAGACTCTGGTGACAACGCGTCAACATCTCGAGTGCGCGTGCGTGAAACGTCATTTCCAGCTGTGACAGCATCCACTTTCCGATAGAGGGCTAGCTAAGTAATACGCCATGTTTGTTGTGTATATACGAAGACTTGTGCAGATAAAATAATGCTATCGAACAGTCGAGAGGGCCCACTGCGTAAGTAGTTTGCGTCCCAAAAGACTGACACCATGACCGCCTTATTGCGTATCAATTTGCAAAATAATCAACTTAGTTTACCTACATTTTGTTACACACAGTTTCAAACATATTATTATTTAGTTTAATTGTTTCAAGCTAAACGTTGCCATTTTCAATACAATAATATTTTAGATTAATAATAACATTGCTATATATTATTCCAGCACGAAGTTCTGTGTTTCGTTTTTGGCAAAGGACAAACTGTGTAAAAATGGCAACAAGGTGGAGAAAGGGGACTCCGTAGCGGAGATTTATCCACTGACCCTGGTGAAGTCGTTGAGAATGTGGCGCAGGTCGGTCAGTTTCTTGTGTTCGAAGTGGTCGATCTCCTCATCGAGGGCCTTGCAGGTGTTAGACGAAAAGATGCCTGCCTGCTCCAGGTCGTTCTCCGCCTGAGCGATCGTCTGTGTGTCGGCCGGGTCCTTCTCTTTCGCTTTGTCCAAGACGTCTTGTTGCTTCAGTTCCTTTCTGCAGCACCGGTAACCAGTGACATGTGACACATTGAACTAGATTGAACAAAATTGCCGCCCAAAACTAAAACCCCAGATGACAGTGGACAAGGAAGCCATGGATGCTTATTTTTTTCATTGGAATTCGAAATAATTTTTGCCTCGTATTCTTTCGTATTTATATTCAAACACTTCAATTTTTCCCAGGTATTCATGTGTCAAAGTTCTGTCAGCTCTGTCAGTTACGACCAAGAGGAAGCTATCAAGCTATGATTACGTTATGGACGACCAACTTATCCCACGGACTGACAACCAGGACTATCTGGGTATTACCATCAACATGAAGTTACCATGGTAGTCATACATCAACACGGTGCAGAACAAAGCCAGGAAGACACTCGACCTAATCAAGAGAACAATGCATGCGGCGCCACCCCATTTGAGAGGAAAACGGCATACGAGGTACTCGTCCGACCGACGTTTGAATATATTACTTGCGTCTGGTCACCATACACCAAGACAGACACTGAGAATGTTGAACAAGTACAGCTCCGCAGCTTGTTTTGTCGCTGGTGTCTCTCAGAGAACGTCAAGTGTCACCGCAATAGTTGCTAACCTCATATAGAATTCACAATACCCCAGACGTTGCATTAGAGATGTCACTATGATTTTTTTAAATACACCATGGACTAGTTTGCCTACCATCACTGTCAAAGCAGATGCTCGCACTAGACGCCACCACAAGCACAAACGTAGAACACACCAGCCTCCAGCATGATTTACCAGCACTCATTCGTTTTATCACAAGGTGGAATTCGTTCACCTAGGAAGCACGAATTCATTGTGTACATTCAGACATTTTAGCTCACCGCACCTAGAGAGATGGCATTGCAAACTGCAGGTAGCAAATTATTACTTTTTAGCAGAATAATATATTTGAAGTCAAGAGACTGTCTACCTACTTGCGAGCGTCATATGCTTCTTTGAGGCTCCGCTTGGCCGTCTTGCAGGCGGCGCCGTACATGGAGAGCGGGTGGACGACGGTCGACTCAAGGCGCTTGGCCGCCACCTCGCGGTAGTCCTGCACGCCGGACAGATTCTCGGCGAAACGCCGGACGGCCACCTGCAGGACAAGAGACAGGGACGACAGTCGCAATGTGTGCTGTCCTTAGTGTGAGGTCTTACATCGTGCTGCAGAGTGGGTCTACAGAGGTCAAGCCAGCACGATATTCACACAGAGGGTTTAGAGTAATACACACAAAATCCCCATCGATCCACCTTGAGCTAAGCGCAGAATTCAAGATGGCGTCCAAGATTGCGGCAACCCGTTGATTAACTATATAACTTCTGAACCATTTATCCTAGATGGCATTATGTTGGTGTCTAGGGTAGGGTTTCCAATATGCTGTATCCAACTAACACCACTAAGGTACTCTAGAATCACCAAATCATGCATATCTTTAATTAGTGGGTCTCTGGTTAGCGTGCTCCTCCATTTCAGAGGTTCATCCAGGATGTCACCATCTCACAGAACCCAGACATGCCTGTGAGGAGGAAGTGTGCAGTTATTGGTCAAGCCATCATAGCTGCGTGCAGCCCAAGGTCGTACCCCTCCACTTGCTTTAGCAACGTTTATCCACTAGAAGTATGGGTCGAGGGAGCTGATCGACATACTCGACAGTCTTGGGTTGGATGATAGCTACAATGAGGTTGTGAAGCTGGTAAATGCGCATCTGAAGGACAACCCCCAACCCCCCGCCGGATTCTGTGGAGGGTATTGTGCAATTTGCCTACGACAATGCTGATGTCAACGTTGCCACTGCAACAGGGCACGGGACTTTCCAAGATGGGTGAAATAGCGGTGACGACATCTCCTTTCCAATCTAAAAACATGTCCACTTCAGCATCCTGCGAAGGTCGAGACAGCATCAGTCATTTCCAGCTATAACAAGATTCAGTTGAAGAACTACCAAAAACGGGCCATAACAGTGTTGAAATCTGTGGTGTTCGATCCACTCCTTGTTCTATTCCTGAACGTCCCTGCAAGCTGAAGATGAGCGGCGTCAACTTGAACAACGTGTGGGTGTCTGGCTTCTACCTCAACCTCCTTTCTCGTCCGCATGGGTTGGCCTTATGCTGACAATCAACAACACTGGAGAGTATGAGAAGGCCAACACTGTGCCGCTCTCCTGTACAAATCGCGATCCAACACAGCCGAACACGATATCCTCAGCACTGTGCTTCGCCAAGAAGGAGAGTGACTGCCGTGACATAAGTCTTCCTTCGTCACTTTTGACCAGCCCCTGTACATCAAGGCAGTTGAGATAGTGCTCTCTTCTCCACAACTTGAAGGTGTGATCCTGAGGCTGAGGGGCTTTCATTTTGTAGTGACCTACATGGGTTCAATAGGCTACGTAACGTCAGGTGCTGGTATTGACGCCTGCTGGGAGACTCAGTGGCACATATGATGACAGGCCACGCGTACTCGCGGGTTCTTGGGGCTCATTTGTGCACGACTGCATCGCTAATAACCATCTGCTGAGGTTTCTAGATGCTGTGAAAGGAGTCGACACCAATCACCTCAAGATGCTGCTCGAGTCTGGTCGGGACTCGTACGACCACGTTGTGGAGTCAGTCGATTGCGATCGGCACTGCTGATTACGTATGAGGTTGTTGGGAAGAGCAGAACTGCCAAGTTGTGGGTACAATGACTGCACTGTATCAAATTGGTGGGCCTCTTCAACATCTTCAATCTCTTCAAATTTTCAACGCGGACTGGCATCTTTGGCCCTAATGCCGGTTTGCATAGAGGAAACTAAGCCAGTATTCTATGATGCTGTCCACTTCGCTTACGCCTAGTGTGCGCGTCTCTGTCTGCAGCGGAAGAGAAGAGTGAAACAGGTTATGCGTGATGCTCTCTAATAAGGGAATGTTTGTTGCTAAGAGGGCAAACCACTTCTACGGCTGAAATCGGGCAGTGTCTGATGAGAATGCTCAATGTGAGTGGAGGCAATACTCACGGTCGAGGCATCACGGATTCTACCTTGGCAAAGTTCACAGGTGCACTGCCCAAATGTATTCCTATATGTGCAGCGCTTGAGGAGTTCGCTAGTACACCTGGTCGGGGTGCCATTTACAGATACCAAGATGAAGAGGGGTGACCGTGCTCTCAACATGGCTCATGAGCTTACATTACTGTTCTATGCCAGCATGAAGCCACTTGTCCATCAGCACAGCTTTCCCAGGTACCCAAGTTACCTAACCAACAAGTCAAGCATCGTGTTAATTATTTCACAATGTACTGCAAACTATTATATTCAATGCCAGCAGGCTGAGCGAGACGTGGACAGGCTGATTGTCTAAAGAGACAAGGAACTTTCCTATCCAGTGCTTGTTGTCGTCACCGACACACACAGCTTGGTAATGCTGGTGAACCAGGTCTGGTGGAGCGAGGATTAGCTTCTTTTGTCAACGTTCTTGATATATAGGAGAAAATCAGAGCTCTTAAGACCTACCTGCTGTTCATGTTTCTGTTTTAGAAGTGACAGTGTGTGAGAGTTCTTCCACGAGGGTACGACGACCGTGCTGCATAAGGTTAAGGAGAGCTTGAAGAACACCTGGACGATTTCTTCAACATTGACAGCAAAAAGGAAGACATTGCCGCAGCTGGAGACAAGTTCTTGATCATACTGTACGGAGTGCACCAGAGGACCCCACTGGATGCCCTGAGATATAAGCTCTACGGTAGAGCCATCAGGAAGTGTAAACTGTTTTCGGAATGTTGGAGACACTGCCTCTGACTACTGCGGTTGACTGGTTTTGCACCTACCACACTCACTCTATGCAGTAATGGAGTGGACACACACTGCCTCCCACTAACTGGAGCTGGTCATTGCAAGAGGATAGACAACTGGCTCTTATAGCAAGCGACAGCCCCCCCCCCCCGACCCATAACCCATACAAGCTCCTCCACATGGTTTCTTGTCGTTGTAAAGGTAATTGTGGGAAGACATGTGGATACAAAAAGGTGGGCTGCACTACACTGCCCTTTGTTCTTTTAGAGATCTGGAATAATACTATGTGATGTATATTATAAATACCTTCGGGTATGGACTTTAACTACCTTCGTGATCTGGAACATATCTACACAGTACGTCTCCCTGGATGGTCTGGACTAACCCTACCTTGGTGGTCTGACTTAGATATTCCTGTTCGACGTAGATCATGAAGGTCTTGACGATGAAGTCGCCGCAGTCTCGCATCTTGCACTGCGCCAGCATGTAGTCGGAGAAGGCCGAGCACAGGCTGCCCAGGTGGCTCTCCGCCTTGTTGATGCGGTACTTGACGAAGTTGACGCGCCTGTCGAAGTCCGGGACATCGGCGCCACTGCGCGGTGTGAACGCGTTGTGCATTGTGGTGCAGTCTGGGAATAACTGTGGTAGTGGACATGACCAAAGCAAAGTGTTGATATTGGTGGTGAAAACTACAGACAACGATATGGGTTATGATGGGAGTATAATATGGAGCTTGGCGTGAAGTGGAAGATGGGAGGTTGTTTCTAAAACTGGTGGGAGGTTGTTTCTAAAACTGGTGGGAGGTTTGCCTAAAAATAGGTAGGAGGTGGGATTGAGGGGAAATGGCAAGTGGGGAAAAAGGTGGGAGAGGGAGGTTGGTTCTACAGACAGGTGGGAGATGCATGGACGGATCGAGGGGTGTCCATCATGTCACCGGACACCCCCTTTATTTTGGCCGGATGTTTCTCATCAAGTCAGAATTAGTTGTAGAGATGCCGCGAGGTGGCGCCCTCCTGCATTTGTTTCTCAGATGAGGACATTTCTAACATGCGTTGCCACCAGCACTCTCATTTGTCGTAAACGCGTGTGCGTGTGAGTGTGCGTGCCCGTGTATATAGCATGTGTAAATTTGAATGATTAGAAGTCATGCAACCTGGTGTCTTTTGATGAAACCAGACACTCCCCCAGGGTATGGATCCGTCCATGTAGATGGGAGGTCGGACCCAAAACAGGTGACATGTGGGAGGTTTTGAGTCCTGGCTCACCCCTCTATAGTAATTTCGGCAGTGGTGTAGATGACAATAGTAATGGCGTTGAAAGTTGCGGTGAAGATAACAACGGCAATGATTGAGATTTATTAAATATTTGTTATTTTTTACAGCGGCACTATAGTGGTCTTGCAATAGTCAGTCTGTCGAAGGTAGCTGAAAGCTGTGGAAGCGTCATAGCGAATGAAGGTAAGAATTACTGTGACAAACTATTAAGACAAATATTAATATATCACAGTATGTTTGGTCTTAAAAGAAGATTAACAAAAGTGACTGGATGATCATGTCTATAACAGCAATGCTAATCTTAGTTATGATAGTAATAGTAACGACGGCAAAATCAGTTGGCGGTGGCGATAACGTCGCAGGTGGTGGTAGGAGTGATGATGAAGGCGATTGTCATGCTGGCATTAAACATAACGTCGACGATAACGCAATGATAACAGTGCGAGTGATAGTTCTGGTTATGTTAACAACAAAAATAATGACACATTTACCACTTAGAACATTTCCAAATAATAATTAGTTCTACATATAATTAGTCACACAAGCTTTCTGTTAAACCAATAGCAATATAAGTATCTTTTTTGTAATATATGTTTACTTATTAAATGAATAGTTATGTATCTTAACATAATTGAAAAATAACACCTACATTATAGAGACGTGTCGCTCTTGCAGTACTGATTTTGGTAAATACCGTAACGCATTGCGCTATGACGTAGGAGGCGCCTCGTCATACAGCGTTACGTCATTTCTTCTTAAAGCATTAATGCTCTGAATTTGTGCGTGTTGCATAGCAGACACCGTTTAAATAGGCTAATCAGAATTAAATTAAATTCGGACAAAATAGCTAATAAAATTAGTAAATGAAATGGATATAAACGTACAATTACCTAATTCTTCCACACACAAGTTATGGAATATTAGCATCAGACACACCAGATTTTCAAATAAAAAAAATCCTCAAAACTAAAAAAAATTATTGTTGCTGCACAACTTTCTCTGCACGAACTCAACATGTCCCACAATTCCATCTACGCACATGCGCCCTACGAAGTTCAAGAGGCCCGTCTGTGCAACTGGTTCTTTCGAGGTAGTGATACGCAGATAAATGTATCTGCGTAAGATCCAGGCAAGCTGATTGCCTTCTCGTCCCCTCGTAGTTGCGTCATTGGTTTAGTACTATGATTTGTTCGTTGTTACGGTTTTGGTTTTTAACAAGATACTTACACACACGATGGTGACACTACTTCGCTGTGCTCGTCATCCATTCGTGGAAGCGGTAGACGGTTCACTCAGTGTACGCAGACACGGACGGAACTTCTGGCTTGATGCTGACTGTTTTTAAGCACAAACTCGGGCCAGGTTGTTTTTATGGCGGATCCTTATCTTTTGGTGTTAGCCAATACACTGGCAGGTGAAGTAGAAATCGTCATGCATGTAATGGCAATTCGTTTAATTCTGAAAAGGAATACATTCGTACAGCACGTGCAGTACGAAAATACTAATAGTTTACCTATCAGCCAACGTTTTAATTGCTCCATATCCACATCAAAGGGGAATTAAACATTTCTTTAGGGGCACCCTTCAATATTTTTTACAATAAATGAAAACATTTACCTGCCAAAGGTTTATCGGAATTGACCGATATTTAGAGGTCGATCAAAACAATGGATGACTTTCAACCCCATAGTCGTAACCTATACGCGTTGATTACCATGTCAAGCGGCAGTCCCATACTGCTCTGAAACGTTCATGTCAACACTTGTTGTTACTCCTAAGCCATCTTCTTTTATGGTCGGACCTAGAATAGTATCTCACATTTTATAGTTTACATCCAAATTCCCTTGTCCTGTGTGTAGGCATTTTCGTCTCCCAAAATAGAATAACATTTGCCATTTTTCATATCATTTCGCTAAATTGCCTTATTGTCTTGTAAATGTTGTTGTATTGCGGTTGTCAACTGACCCCATACACCTTCGTCGCCCCCCCCCTCTTTGTGCCTCGTAAAACTGCCTGTCTTCTTCGATTTTGGTCATATTGATTGCATCAATAAATTATGCACAATGTCAAAGAGGTTAACGATAGCCTCCTTAAACGCTTTCTTTGGCTTCGAATTTATTTAACCGTGTTGCCATGTCTATATTCTTCTTCAGATTGATCCATTAACCAGATGGCTTCCCTACTTTTTATGACAAGTCACATGCTAAGGTCATTTGACAGCAGTAATGCAAATTTTAAGACATGACAAATTTACTAAAAAGGCTTAGTTTACTTGTGTGGGTTGCAGAAATGCGCATAGTTTATAATTGGTAGGAGTGAACTTCAATCATTGAGCGACCTCTAAGTAAAGTATATAATGGGTAGGAGTGAACTTCAACCTTTGAGTGACCTCTAAATATAGTGTGTAATAGGTAGGAGTGAACTTCAACCTTTGAGCGACCTCTAAGTAAAATATATAATGGGTAGGAGTGAACTTCAACCTTTGAGTGACCTCTAAATATAGTGTGTAATGGGTAGGAGTGAACTTCAACCTTTGAGTGACCTCTAAATATAGTGTGTAATAGGTAGGAGTGAACTTCAACCTTTGAGTGACCTCTAAATATAGTGTGTAATAGGTAGGAGTGAACTTCAACCATTGATTGACCTCTAAATATAGTTTATTGCATTGAAATATGGCCACAATAATTTGTTATAATGGTGTAGCGAAATGAGAGGGAAATGGAAATTCAAAACTTCGAAGATAAGGACCTTGTGGTACAAATGTGTCCAACAAATCATAAATTCTCGTCCGTACAGCTTTATGCCGACGCGGGCGGTGGTTCTTGCATTTGGTTGGCAGCCGTCAGCGGTCTGATTGTATACTCGCATTCTGTACGTAAACAATATAGTGAAAAAGACATGATCGCGATAAAATGTCATTAGTATTACGCAAGGAATAACACGCCGCCCACATCGGTATACAACTGTAAATAGTATCGAGCCTTTACTTGACTTGTTTATTTCGGAACATGTGTGTTGTACTATGAGCATGTAGCGGTGGATGCTTTCAAGGGTTTTTGGTATCTAGCGGGGCAACTACTGCACCCCGCCTTTGTGTGTATTAATCTGTAAAATACTTTCGAGCCGTTAATATGCTTGTGTAGGTTTTAGCTAGGTATAGTTGTAAATCATATGCGGTCACATTTGCTTTTTCAAGGGCTTTTGGTGTCTACCCTGTCTTTGGGACTATCTATAATGTACGCATGTAGTGCTATAATGTCGTATTTCCTCTTTGCTGTGCACACTATGCTGCAGGCTATGTATATTGCATACACAGCTGAGTGTGCACAGCGGCAAACATTGCCATGCCTATCAAGCGTCAATAAATTGCGGATTGTCCTATTACAACTTACGCACTTAGTCAGATTGGTTACACAAACAGAGAAAGGGCTGCACAGTAAGTTTATAGGACGGCTGTACAGAGACAACCGCGCTGCACAGGCACACGAACATGTTGATGAACGGCGAGTATAGTAGTTGGATTAGTGGAACGAGTTGTTGTGAGAGTTGACTTAAAATATCTCTGTCTCTCTGTGGCTGGGTCTGTGTCTGTCTGACTGTCTGATTCTCTCTCTCTCTCTCTCTCTCTCTCTCTCTCTCTCTCTCTCTCTCTCTCTCTCTCTCTCTCTCTCTCTCTCTCCCTCTCTCTCTCTCTCTCTCACACACACACACACACACACACACACACACACACACACACACACACACACACACACACACACACACACACACACACACACTCTCTCTCTCACACACACACACACACACACACACACACACACACACACACACACACACACACACACACACATACACACACACACACACACACACACACACACACACACACACACACTCTCTCTCTCTCTCTCTCTCCAGCTCGCCCTTGTTTATGTATGATTATCTCTCTGTCAACGAATAAAATATAAAATTCCTCACGTGGTCGATGCAACAATATTGACAGGGAACTGCCGGCCTTATTCTTCAGCCAGGTGTGGACGGGGTACAGATGAAGGGGGTAATTTTGCTACTTTCTGATGCCGACGCCATTCAGGAGAGTTCCCCCTGTTGTCGGGGCGGGTTCCCACACCTTGCTGTTGTCCCAGGCCAGGACAGGTGAAGACTAACCACATGATCCTCGGTTTCCAACGAACATGACACCAATATACCAATTTATACCAACATGTCATTTTTAAAACAAGACCGGTATATTTGTGTCAATGCGGTAACTTCACAAAATAATTTATACTAATATACTCAATGGTTGAGAAAGAACAGCCGGTCTACGAACCCTACATCCGTCCTCCTCGTCCAGGTCGATGCTGTTGTTGTGTCGTTATTCCCATCTATCCGAAGTGTATGATCCATCATTACCTTTCACGACATGTTAGCGTGATTCGTTTTTCGTAGTCTTCACTAATGCACACTCCATAATAATTACATCACTCTTTCCAGATAATTGTTTATTTTTATTCTCATTTTCCAAGTTGAACCCCGTTGTCTTCTCTGTCCCCGCCCGAACGTAGATAATAATAGTAATACTGAAGTCTTTTATAGGCCGGTATCTGCCACATAAGGCGCTCATTACGTTTGGTATAATTTATCCATTATAAAAAATATAAATTTAAGATCAGTATCATACAGATTATAAAATCATATAAATAATAAAATCAGTAAATATTATAAGATCATTATCAAAATAATAAAGAATCGGTATAAGAATTTTTCTAAAAATCAATAACTATTATACCATTAATATAATAAATAATCTAAAATCATTACTGTAGTAGTATAACATCAGTATAATAAAAATTGCAAAACACATTGTCACAAATATTTTAGAAAGAACATTAATATATTCAAAAAGTCACTGTCTCAGTATCAAATGTCCAAATGTCTTATTTTAAGTTCATTATGAAGAGTGTTTTCAGGAATGTTTTGAAGGTGTCGATCGTTGCGGATCGTACTGTGATATTGTTTGTAAGGTGTCGATCGTTGCGGATCCTACTCTAATATTGTTTGTAAGGTGTCGATCGTTGCGGATCGTACTCTGATATTGTCTGTAAGGTGTCGATCGTTGCGGATCGTACTCTGATATTGTTTGTAAGGTGTCGATCGTTGCGGATCCTACTCTGATATTGTTTGTAAGGTGTCGATCGTTGCGGATCGTACTCTGATATTGTCTGTAAGGTGTCGATCGTTGCGGATCGTACTCTGATATTGTTTGTAAGGTGTCGATCGTTGCGGATCGTACTCTGATATTGCTTGTAAGGTGTCGATCGTTGCGGATCCTACTCTGATATTGTTTGTAAGGTGTCGATCGTTGCGGATCGTACTCTGATATTGTTTGTAAGGTGTCGATCGTTGCGGATCGTACTCTGATATTGTTTGTAAGGTGTAGATCTTTGCGGATCGTACTCTGATATTGTTTGTAAGGTGTCGATCGTTGCAGGTCGTACTCTGATATTGTTTGTAAGGTGTCGATCGTTGCGGATCGAACTCTGATATTGTTTGGAAGTGAATTTCTGACCTTTGCGGAGACAATAAATGAGGTACTTAGAATCTGACGTCAAACAAAACGGTAGCGATAGTGGTACGCCCGAGGTTACGTCTGACGTCAACCAGTTTAGGCTTCGACATAATATTCCTTGTCACTTCGTCTGCCTCTATCATTGGATGAACACGCAACAACGAGGATACCTGCAAAGAGGACATACATATTACAAACGTATAACAAACGAATATAAAACATTGCTTTCTAAATGATAAATAGGTACATAGAGCACACATGCACCGACTGCGAAGTATAGATGCTCCACCACCAGGCAGACCAACGCTAAGCACGCACGGCGTGCAGCGTTCATCTTTTGACAACTGGAACAATACACAAAGAACAAACACCACGTCGAATCGTCTGCACAACCAACACGTGGAAGATACCAACTGGAAGACAAACAGACTGATTATATACACGTTCATATTTGCATCACACACAACCAGGCAGAGTTGACTTGCAATGCGATGTGTCACTTTTACAATTTATCTTTGTTTACTTTATATTTATCAGATGGTTTCCTTGATGACGTAGTTTAAATACGTCAGAGAGCACTTCTGTCCTATGAATATAGGTGAACACATAAAAAGCAGGTGCGATGTTTAGAGCCTTTAATGGCTTCTGACATTTACGATCCCGATAGACTACAGACGGGCCTCAAGCACGCGAGCTTAAACTAAGCTAGGCGGTGGTTGTCGTAGCATCGGAGTACCGCTGTCTCACTCTTGGCATATGACACGCACGGCCAGGCACCGCCAACGGCAAGTTGTGTTTGTAGCCTACACGTGTCGTCAATCAGACCTCATATATGTTATCAAGTTTCTGTGAATATTATTATTATGTGGCTTATTGAATGTCTTTGAGCGTGGCCTTTAATAGAGCCAGACAGTGTGGCTGACACCAGATGGCTCTGTGGCTTTCAAAGCATAAAACGACATTTGCATGCTGGGCTAGAAAGTACCACAACTTTTACAGCCACATATTCTAAGAACCAACTATCACATCCGTGTCTTCTATCAACGTTTTCCTGCCTATAGTCAGTGTATATATATACAGTGAAAAGCATGCATGTTGTCGTATATATGCGCACAAAAATACAAATGTCCACCTAAAAATTGTGTTTAAATGTATGTGATGTTTGAAGGCATATTACAAATGTGCGTCATGGGGCAGAATATTATCTGTTGACTGAACTCAATCACGCTCATCAGACTTGGTAGGCAAGTGATCTAAGGGAGTAAACCCTGACAGAACTCCGGAGTCTGTCTGATGTCAACCTTGCGATCCTTCCGGCAGCTCCTACAGCCAAACATATGCCAAACTGATTATAGACAGCATGCTTCAGGTAGACTTCCTGGTGTGTTACAGACGAATGTAGGGCATAGTAAGTTTGGATATAGGAAGCTTTTAAAAATTCATACCATCTGACATAAGTGCTTTTGAACAGAATATTTCGGATTTTGTGGCCACTAGACACGTGTGCGCCGTAATTCGTGCCAACATTGGTAAACATTGACGGGTATCGCATATACAGGCATATTACAAGAGTTAGAAATGTTTCATTGTTTTACAAAACTCAACCAGCCTGTCAGTGGGATGATGACAGTGGCAGGTAAAAAGTTTAAGAATTTTTGATGCTCACGTTTTTTTATAATAATGCAAAATGTTAATGGAAAATGTAATTTTAGGTTGATCCCTATAACCGCAGCACAGTTAACTTACTGTAACCAAGCATTTGACTAGTACTATAAAATATGCACAATCATAGCACCATTCGAAATATATAATTGTTAGAAACATACAATACACTAACAGCATAATTTTGGAAATTCCACAATAGTCGGGCAGAATAGACCTTCATAGGTGAAGAAACGGTACTGAACAAGCATTTCTTTTATACACATATATTGTTTGCATATGACCACGTTCCCTTGAGTATACGGCACAACATTCTGTCTGTGGGAGTGTTCAAAGAAGAAAACGTGCGTCAGAGTCTACATACGTCACAGTCTACATACGTCACAGTCTACAGACGCTATGCCGCCTGTTTTTTCTGTAAGCATAGGACGAGGAACATGTTTGAACGCAACGATGTCTTTATAAAAAAAGACTGTAAAGGTGGCAAAATGTTGTAGCCCGCTAGGCCGTCGTGACTTCCGACAAGCTTCAAATTAGCAGCCATGTTTACATATGTACATTACATTACTAGAGCAGCACACATTAGCAGCCATGTTTACATATGTACATTACATTACTAGGGCAGCACACATCAGCAGCCATGTTTACATATGTACATTACATTACTAGAGCAGCACACATTAGCAGACATGTTTACATATGTACATTACATTACTAGGGCAGCACACATTAGCAGCCATGTTTACATATGTACATTACATTACTAGAGCAGCACACATTAGCAGCCATGCTTATATATGTACATTACATTACTAGGGCAGCACACATTAGCAGCCATGTTTACATATGTACATTACATTACTAGGGCAGCACACATTAGCAGCCATGTTTATATATGTACATTACATTACTAGGGCAGCACACATTAGCAGCCACGTTTACATATGTACATTGCATTACTAGAATAGCACACATTAGCAGACATGTTTGCATATGTACATTACATTACTAGGGCAGCATCTGCCAGGTCAAACTTGTCCACACATTGTAGCTCGCTGTAACAACTTCGCTGTTTGTTTTAGTCCCAAAAACATATTTTTTTGCCAGAAATGCAAAGACAAATACGAAGGAATATCCAAACTAGGGACTAACAGGGTGGGATAGTGTTGTGAAATCAATACCTGCGCCCACAGAGAGATTCAGTAGGACTCAACACATGTCACAACAGCAAGATAAAACAATTTAATAAGGCTAAATGGGTACAATAAATGTGAGGCAGGTTTAGGGTGTTCACATAGGCGAAATATTTGTGTTGAATGGGGTAAAATATTTGTGTTGAATGGGGTAAAATATTTGTGTTGAATGGGGTAAAATATTTGTGTTGAATGGGGTAAAACTAAACAATATGAAAAAGATGTCAGAAACTGGTAAGAAAAAATGGCAACAGCAATTTTATTTATGTTAATATATCACAATAGATAGCTCGATCAGTGGTCACAAATTATATCGTCGGGAATACATTGCCCCCCCCCCACTATTTAGCTAAGATATCATTTTGACCTTTTGACATTAAATCTGACCTACCGGGGTACATATGTTTATGTTCAGCACAATGGATATTTCATTATATATATATATATATATATATATATATATATATATATATATATATATATATATATATATATATATATATATATATATATATATATATATATATATATATATATATATATATATATATATATATATATATATATTCAACCATAATTCTCCTAGACTATTAATTTAAACGACTATTAATTTAAGGCATGAGCACGTAATAGGTTGATATCGATGCGGGTTAAATATTCATTTATTCGCATCATTCAGCCAAGGTGCAAGGATGATGCGAGGTAATTGTGAGGATGTTACGATGAAGTTGCGAGCATGATTACGATGATAAAACGTGGTTATTACGAGGGTGTTACGAGGATGTTACGTGGATGTTACGTGGATGTTACGTGGATGTTGTGAGAAGAATGTTACGTTACGCTGATGTTTACGAGACTTTTAGGAGACTGTTGCGAGACTACTACGAGACTACTATGAGACTGTTGCGAGACTGTTGCGAGACTGTTGTGAAGATATTATGAGAATATTATCAGTATTGCTTGAGCCGTGACTTACACACCTCTACTCTGACACAAGTTCATAGGCTACAGTTCGTAATTCCACAGTAAATTCCACAGTAACGTCATCACGTATTAATGTCGAATTAATAGTAACATCACATACGGTCTCATAGCATGTAATACATATTCACCTTGTGTCGTATAAATGTACTTTCACTGGCACAGACGCCAGCTACGATAATCTTCTGGTGTTTCCTGCATCACACAAAACATACAGGTCTCCCAGTTCATTCGCATAGGCCATATGCTAGCCGACTCGCACGTTGCATAACAGTTGTTTAAACATCTGCTGGCCCGGAATTCGGGTGCAGTTTCGATATATACCGCAATCAGAGAGATGCATACAACCACAACTAATCAGTATTGACTGATTTGTCTAATAATAGTGCATGTCCAGTTAAATGAGTCACAATTAATTATAGAACAATGTTAAGTACATACGATAATCGTAGTGTGAACAGGTTCAGCCGCAGTACTGTCGGTGAAAGTTTACAAACAATATAAAAACTACAAAAACTACATACAAAAGAAAAAGGCATTGCAGTTATATATGAAATGTCACGTTCCATGCAATTTTGTTACAAAACTACAGAACCACAAAAGAAAAGGCCTTAGGAGTAACATCTAGTGCTGACATGAACGTTTCAGAGCAATGTGGGATTGCTGCTTCAAAAGGTAATCCAATTCTAAGACTAATTAGGAGAACTATCACATATATGGATAAACAATTAATTGTACATCTGCACAAAACAATAGTTAGGCCGCATTTGGAGTATGGTGTTCAAGCGTGGAGGCCATATCGTAAGAAGGACTAGAAAGAATACAACGAAGAGAAAATAAAATTAGTCCAGAATTGAGAGACCTTAGTTGTGAAATCCGCTTAATAGAATGTGGTTTGACAACACTATAGACAATGAGACAAAGAGGAGACCAAATAGAAGTGTTTGAAATAGTGACTGGTTATGTGGATATTTATAGGAATATGTTCTTCAAACTTAAAGAAGGCAGTAGAACCAGAGGACACAAAGCAGCATTAGTTAAGGAGCAGTGTATGCTGGACATGAGAAAGTACTAATTCTCACAGAGGGTTATAAATGAATGGAACAAACTGTCAAATGATTTGTTTATGAATATGTTTAAAAATAAAATTTACATCGGGTAAGGGCTGGCTATACATAGATAATAAAATTGTTAGCCTATCGATAAGTTTATGGCTTCCTAGTCCACTTGCCATCTGGAACTTGTAGTTTTGGATGGCAATCTTTTTAAATAGACGGTACCCACAACGACGTAGTTTTAGTCGCCAGGTGGCGAATACTCTAAATGTAAGGCATCATGGGTAAATGTAAGGCATCACGTGATAAATGTCGCATTTTTTTGTTCCTATTTTCCAAACAAAGTTACAAGTTGAAGTAGCCGACGCGTCGGAAGTTTTATTGATAGAACTCACGGAACTACAATGCTATGTTGCACTCAACGCGACCTTTTAGAGTTCTTGCGGACTGAACATTTGCTTTGTCTTCCAAACTCATTGTTAGTCTGTCTGGCTGCGAGGATGCGCAAACGATCGTGTAAAAATATACATGTGACCCCTGACTTACTCGAACTCACTAAAAGTAAAGCGGGAAATTGCGCGGTATCCTGTCAATGGAACTGCTCAAAGTGCTTTACGCGTCACCCCTGGCAGGCCTGTTAATTCCTACGTCATTTTGACTTCTCTGGGAAGCATTCGGCCACGCTGCAATTACTGCGCGAAGACTACTCGGTTATATATCACTTTAATTTTGTACTTGAGTATAAGGAAAATTAATTCACATCAGAACTACTTGAGTAAAAGTAAAAGTACCTTCTAAAACAACTACGTGAGTAAAAGTAAAAGTAAAAGTAAAAGTACCTTCTAAAAAACTACGTGAGTAAAAAGTAAAACTACATATACATTGCAGCATCAGAGTACAAAAAATGAAGACAAAGCGAAAATAACTACTCTTAACTATTCCAACGTATACATGAATAATGGTCTACGGAAAACTAAAGACTGTGCCTTCTATATACAAATACTACTATTTAAGAAATAAAAAGGAAATACAGTTCTACTGATTTATATGCAATAGCTCCCACCTGTTCAAACAAAATACCAATAACATTGTGAACTAATGTAACTGTAGTGCTACTATGTTTACATACATGTGCTGCCACCTACTAGATAGTGGCATAAAAAAACAAGATAATAACATTAAGTAAAATACGTAATAATAGTAGGGTAGTCAAATTAGCACAGTCTAAGTTCACACAACAAACGACTTGTTGCGCTTCAGCAAGATCTGGTCCTTGAAATCTCCATCACGATGGCACCGGTGCGCTCGATGGCGTGTAGATGCGTCCAGCATCACTGAATAGGCGCTCACACTCAACGCCAGCCGACAGTGCTGATGAACATGTTCTTCAACAGTGGCCCTTGATGATGTCACGACTCTTGACGGACGGTGTCACGACACATCATCGTCCTGTCGGATCGAAGGCCAGTCACCAGTCATACCTGCTCAATGGAACAATGCAGGAGTAGCAGGCCAATTACTAATTGTTAAGATGCCCCATTGGCATTGGGGTGGCTATGGCTTCACACACTCCCACCACACACAAAGGGCATGTCCGCGTGTTTTCAGATATGTGCAGGCAGGCAACAAATGTTATCTTAGAGCAGGAACTGCAAACTGTATTGAGTTCAAAGTGAGCTTTGAATTGAGCCGAATTTCTGAGCTCTGTTTTCAAATTGCCAACTGCCACATGGCAACATTGCCGCACAGACCTTTTTTCAAATGTGGACAAATGTTCTCACCTCAGATCTTCAAATGGTGTACAAACGTATGCTTAGTTACTATTACAAAGACTTTAACTAAAAAGAAACCTACATTATCTAGGCTAAATATTGAAATATGTTCGTTACATATCAACATATTCAAGGATGGCATTAGATAAAAAAAATATTCCTTTGCTTACTAAATTTAATTAATTCCAAGATGGCCGTACATACACCCAACAGTTCCATTACACTGAACAGAATGAGTGTGATAATTCGCCGATAATCCCGAAAAATCACATATCTTCCTTTTCCATACACTATCACTGGCATTATGCGATGCAAAGTGTCATAATCATGCATAAACACAAATAACACGTTTGCAGAGGTTCATCGAATCGTCGGACATAACAATAAGATCGGACAGGGCAGAATAAATTACTAATAAATTACAATGACTAACCAACCTGGTACCTGTCATTTCCATAAGCCTACCTGTATATATTTTCACAAATTCGACGGCAACAACACGTACGCGCTTACGTCCTTGTACATCGGTGCGCACAGTAAACACAGCATAATGATGGAGTTACCTTTTCTTGATAGGAAGCGAAACATCGTCGATAGATACGGCCCAGAGTGTGCTTCTGTGCACTCTAATTCGCTAGCAACACAATCTCGCATTTCTCTAACAATAACTTTCGCGTCCGCCATAATTACTATAACAATTGGAAGTGACCTCATGTTGCGTTTACTTCCCGAAGAAAGGTTTGTATGCACTGGATACTATTAATAGTTTCGGCCTGGCGACGAAGTGTTTCCTGAAATGTCGTCGACGGTGACGTAGAACAGACGAAAATACAACGAAAATATATCGCAAAGTAAATGAAAGTAGCGAAGTAAATAATAACGTTACCTTAGACAAAACTACTTCGTTACAAGTAAGAGTATTTATTAAATTTTTTTGACTTCGTTACTTGTCAATTACAAAAAAAAAACAACTCAAGTAGAGTAATGAAGTAGTTTTACGTCGTTACATGACACCACTGGATACAAAATGCCGTATTGACACACAATTACCTTCCTTATGCCACGTACGGTACACTAGTGGATCTTCCTTTGAAAAGCTACATATATTTGTTATTCCCTGTGCATAACATCTTGCAGCACTGTGTTGCATAGCTGTGGGCAAGTGGACATCATAGGACGTTGCCGTGTGCTGGAAACAAACTAGAAACATCACACGAAATAACTAATTATTCAGCCGATTTGCATCAACTGAAATGCCGTTGTCAGATATAATACACATATCAAGCCACGCCCCCCTCTTCTCTTTATCTGGGTTCTTCCGCCTCCGTCTTCATTCGAGATGCAGCCCACACGGGAACACCAATCAGCGTGGATCGCTGCACGACGCGTGTCTGGCGCGTGGCGTTGTTTGTTTCGTGTCCTCCTGCATCAACCGCGGCTGCTGGAGGCGAACAAACGCCAACGGTCCCAGCACTCGACCGCGGTGGAATGCTGTTGGACGGTTCACTCGTCTGACCGTCGGCAGACCAGCATTCTGTACAAAACCGTCGGGGCGGGTGTGTGTGTGTGTGAGTGGGTATCATGCCTCTCTTTTTAAGGAGCAGTCTGGTCAATTAGCGAACACTATCCAATTAGCGTTTACTCGACCAGCCTATCGGAAAAGTCGTTGCGGGGCTCCTTGGAGGTGTGGGCGGCGGTTTCGTTCGCCCGGGGCCGCACTGTTCTACTGAAAACACTAGATCTGGCGCCACGAATTAAGTATTTCTTGAGGTCGGCGAGGGACAACGATCACGTCAATTCGACTCACAGCCAAATAATAGGAAGCAGCAGGAGTAGATGTAGATGCGAGAACTCGCACTTTAGCGGTCGACCGTGTGTCATCTACAATGAAGTCGACCAGTGAATTGATGTGGACGGTTCGTGCGGTGATTGCATAGACGCTTTTGGTGCGTTACGTGATGCGTTCAGATTAAATATCAGAATAGACAGCGGTTACTTCACGTAGCACGCGCCGGGTTAACGTTTTGGATTTCTAACAAACATCGAATTATTAATGGCTGGCTCCTTCAGACGTGTTAAAAATTATTAAATGCTTAAACTTTGCATGCAGTTGATGCTTAGACCGTTGTAACAAACATGGAAAACGCCACGGAAGACGTGGACTACTGGACAAACGCGACCAGCTGGCTGGATGGCGAACCGACGCAGTTCGAGGCGTTCGTAAACTGGATGGACCGTTGTTTTGTGCCGACGTTGTTGTTAGTTGGACTCGTGGGAAACAGCCTGTCCTTCATAGTGTTTATGTCTCGGCGTCTGCGACGCTTCAGCTGCAGCGTCTATCTGGCGGCACTGGCCGTGTCGGACAACGGTCTCTTGCTGTGCGTGTTCGTCTCGTGGGCGCCGAGGATCGGACTCGACCTCTTGCAACGGCCTGGGTGGTGTGAGGCGTTCGTCTACCTCACGTACGTGTTCAGTTTCCTCAGCGTCTGGTACATCGTCATCTTTACGGCCGAGCGCTACGTCGCCGTCTGTCTGCCGCTGCACCGTCGCCGGATATGCACGGCGCGTCGCGCACGCACAGTCGTCGCCGCCGTGGCGTTGTTCGCTGCGCTCGCCTATACGTTCGCCACGTGGACGTCGGCGCCGGTGCTGCTGCCTGATGCCCACACGAGGTATTGCATGCCGCTACCTCGCTTCTTCGACCTGGTGACGACACTCAACAGCGTTGACACTGTCGTTACCCTCGTCGTTCCGTGGCTCCTCATCGTCGTCCTCAACGTCCGCATCGTCTATGTCGTCCGACGCATGCGCAAGTGGCGAGTGCGCAAAGACAATTTCCAGAACGTGTCGCGCCAGTCCAGCAGGACGGAGAGCGCCGGATCGCTGCACAGCGAACCGGAAGTAGGCCTGCGCCGGTCGCAACTTAAAGTCACCAAACTGCTGATTGTCGTCTCGACGCTCTTCATCGTCATCAATCTACCGAGTCACGCCGTGCGTGTCTATTCCTTCGTCATATCCTTCGTGTCGGACACCTACCGGCCGTCCATCGCATTCATAAACTGCCAGGCGCTCCTCCAGTACCTGTACTACACCAACTTCTGCGTCAACTTCTTCCTGTACAGCGCGTGCGGGGGCAACTTCCGACACGCGCTCGTCCACATCTTCACCGGCTTCTTCAGTCGCAGCTGCCGACTTCCGCGACTGAGACAGTATTGCGGCTTCGGGAACGGCCTGCAGCAAATGTCACGAAGTTATCACGGTCAGCGTGAGTGTGTGTTGTGAACTAACGATAACGTTAGCGAAGCTTTAGCATGTGCGACGTGTCAGATTCTGTACATTTCGTGAATTCCGTGACGTATTGATCATCGTCATATAGGAGAACATCGAACTGATAGGTTTTAGATTCAGACGCCTTGCTGCTGTTCGAAACTGTTGCGTTTCGTTCCCGTGCATTGTCCTATTTGCTTAAACGAGTGTGCGGAATTACACATCATATGATGTATTCGACAGAACATTGTTCGCACGGAAACTGTTGCGCAAATGAACTGTTCTCCTGAAAGTCGAGCTGCTTTTCGAATGGAAATGCTTAAATAGTGGGTATATGGGATGGGAAAGGGTGCACTGGATTTTTTCCGTATTTTTCCGTTGCACTGCTTCATGGTAACACAGTAAACTACTGGGTGACCAAGCTCGGCCCCCCTTGGCAAGATCTTAGACACGCTTACGTGTTTAACTGTCGAATAACCTAAATTAAAACCTTACTTTTCCTTTAGGTCTACAAGATGTGTTAAAACAGGAATAATTTACAATATCTACGAGACATTTTCACTGTTCTAAAATGTGATCGATAATAAATGGACGGTGATATCCTGTATAAAACAACCACAGGTTTGACACCCATAAATTTTATTTATTTTGTTTTTCTTGCCGTACCTTAAACGTTTACGAACCATGATCTCATTTTCCCGAACTAATTTGAATCGGAATTAAATCAGCACCAGAATCGTAATTGCATTGGGTGCTATCAGAATTGGAACCAGCACCAGTTGATATGAACGGAGCAGAACGAGAATTGATCTCGGAATTGTTTACTGGGCTCATTTATTCATTTCTACTGCCACTGATTTAGATTTTTTTGTCGTGATGTAAAGTCACAAAAAATATTGATAAAGTGACACATGGAGAAAAACCAGGAATTTAGTTGCACGGAACCATTTGCATCCCAATATCTTCATAGAGAGCGAGATTAATGTGTATGTATAAGTGTGTTATATCAGTATATGTTAATATAAGTGTGTTATATCAGTATATGTTAATATTGCGTTGAGCAGCAAATGTTCCGTAAACCTGTGCGTTGTTGACGACAAATAAATAATATATTCCTGTCATTGCTGTATTGCTTACTTTATTCTAGCGATTATTTCCACAAACTACGCACTAATAACGTTTTCTTCAGATAATTTCTCCTACATGTTATATGTATATATATATATATATATATATATATATATATATATATATATATATATATATATATATATATATATATATATATATATATATATATATATATATATATATATATATATATATATATATATATATATATATATATATATATTATATATATAATATTTTACATCACAGTATTGGTGAAAGCTGTTATTGTATTCAACCAATATTGCTAAATAATTATTATACTCACTAGTTATCATGAAAAACAAGGGGGTTTTTCACCTGTCTGGCCTGGGACTGTGGAGTAATTTCTATGAAATAATTCTGGTAGGGAAGAGAGATGGGGAGGAGGGCGGATTTCGAGAGCAAATTCCACACAACTTCACTAAATCAAGAAACGATGTTCAGCATAAGAAACTACACATACAAAATGGTACTTACTTTCTGAGTAGTATCTATGGCGTGACTTCGAAGATTCATCAGTTGCCGCAAGCCTGAGTTGTTCTATAAGTATTGAAATATTCCACTTTGGTAGTTAGATGTTTTTGACATATTTGAAACCTTTTGTAGAGTGCTTCCTTAAATTGTACTTCGTAATTATCTTGTGCCATTGATAATTAATTAGGCAAGTGATTAACACTTACTGGTTGTGTTCTTTTATAGGCACATGCAATGCACAATAGCTAATTGAGACAGTCACCATTGTTAGGCAATTAGCATTCCCAGTTGGGTCATCCATTACCTGTTCATCAAATCAGAGAACACTAGTGAGGTAGCTGTCAATCAAACTGTCGGGGGGGGGGGTTAGAGTCTTGTACCCAGAGAGGGATAAGTTATTAGCAAAATGTTGCCATTTGCGAATATTATAGTGACCCCTCGCTGTCCTCCCGGAAGTGGCACTCCTGGCTGTCCTCCGGGAAGTGGCACCCCTCGCTGTCCTCCGGGAAGTGGCACCCCTCGCTGTCCTCCCGGAAATGGCACCCCTCGCTGTCCTCCGGGAAGTGGCACCCCTCGCTGTCCTCCGGGAAGTGGCACCCCTCGCTGTCCTCCGGGAAGTGGCACCCCTCGCTGTCCTCCCCGAAGTGGCACCCCTCGCTGTCCTCCCGGAAGTGGCACTCCTCGCTGTCCTCCGGGAAGTGGCACCCCTCGCTGTCCTCCGGGAAGTGGCACCCCTCGCTGTCCTCCGGGAAGTGTCACCGATGCTCTGCTGTCAACAGCGTGAGCCCCGTATCATTCCTGATGTAGCCACTCCACCTCTTCAGTGGTCTTCCTCTCTTCCGCTGTCCTTTGAAGTCTTATTTGTATGCTTGCCTAACGATGCTATCTCTTTGCATACGGCAAACGTGCCCAAACCACCCGAGTATTGTGTGTCTGATGACATCTGTGATAGATTCAGGGGTAATGGTGTCCTCTCTGATATTGATATTGTGTAGTATGTCCGCCGTGGTAGCACCTGCAATAGCCCACAGGCAGCCCATCTAAAAAAACACTTCCTGGTCATAGCAAATATAGATATCAAACCCTGTGTTTCTAGTTCACACAGGAAAGGAGTCAAGAGGTACAGTGTGGATAAGTTTTGTGATAGAGAGACAAGGCAATAGTTCCAGGTGAAGATTGGTGGAGCCTTTGAACATCTATTGGAACTTGATGATAGGCCAATAGAGGAACTCTGGCTAACCTTCAAAGAGACAACAAATGACATCATTGAGGGGGTTGGCTTCAGGCGTAATAAAGCAAGTAATCAATCTTCAAAAAAAAAAAAATATATATAAAAAATATATATATATATATATATATATATATATATATATATATATATATATATATATATATATATATATATATATATATATATATATATATATATATATATATATATATATATATAGTTCCGTGTGTGTGTGTGCGTGCGTGCGTGCGTGCGTGCGTGCGAGTGTGTGTGTGTGTGTGTGTGTGTGTGTGTGTGTGTGTGTGTGTGTGTGTGTGTGTGTGTGTGTGTGTGTGTGTGTGTGTGTGTGTGTGTGTGTGTGTGTGTGTGTGTGTGTGTGTGTGTGTGTGTGTGTGTGTGTGTGTGTGTGTGTGTGTGTGTGTGTGTGTGTGTGTGTGTGTGTGTGTGTGAGTGTGTGTGTGTGTGTGTGTGTGTGTGTGTGTGTGTGTGTGTGTGTGTGTGTGTGTGTGTGTGTGTGTGTGTGTGTGTGTGTGTGTGTGTGTGTGTGTGTGTGTGTGTGTGTGTGTGTGTGTGTGTGTGTGTGTGAGTGTGTGTGTGTGTGTGTGTGTGTGTGTGTGTGTGTGTGTGTGTGTGTGTGTGTGTGTGTGTGTGTGTGTGTGTGTGTGTGTGTGTGTGTGTGTGTGTGTGTGTGTGTGTGTGTGGGTGTGTGTGTGTGTGTGTGTGTGTGTGTGTGTGTGTGTGTGTGTGTGTGTGTGTGTGTGTGTGTGTGTGTGTGTGTGTGTGTGTGTGTGTGTGTGTGTGTGTGTGTGTGTGTGTGTGTGTGTGTGTGTGTGTGTGTGTGTGTGTGCGTGCGTGCGTGCGTGCGTGCGTGCGTGCGTGCGTGCGTGCGTGCGTGCGTGCGTGTGTGTGTGTCTACATAATGATATTGTTGTTGCTCTCCTCCTTTCCCTGTAGTCCGGGGTGAGGCTGGCACCGATACCGGTCGTCGATTTTTGTCTCCTTCTTCATAACTGGACCCGTTTTACTACCTTCTCCACCAATCGTCTCCACTCCTCTCTATCCCTCGCCCTCGTTCTCCATTCCCTCCCACTCCCACTAAATCTCTCTTCACGCAGTCCTCCCGTTTCGGTCTTCCTCTTCTCCTTCTACCCCCACTCCAAGCGCATCCGCTTTCTTCGTCCATCGTAGCCCTTTCCACATGTCCAGCCCAATTTAGCCGGCTCCTCATCAGATTCCTTGTGAGACTTTCTTTCACACCAATTTCCTCCCTCAGCTCCTCCATTCTTCGTTTGTCGATTCTTTTCACTCCCTCAATTCTTCTCTATAGGTAGGCTGGTGTTATGCATGAATTAAGGACATTTCCTTTTAGCTTTCGGGATATGTGTCTCTCCCATTACCCTTCAACTATCCTCCACGCAACCGCCCCAGCTTGTACTCTCCTCGAATTTCCGTCTCCGTGCAATCACGTTGGTTCAGTTTCTTCTCATCCAGTCTTATGTCAAGATTTGTTTTCTACTGCCCGACCAAAAGCACCTTCGTCTTTTTTCCATGTTTGCCAAATATTTCATTCCAATCTACCAACCGCTCATTAAGGTCTGCCTCACTGTCCGCTACTACTGCCAGGTCATCGGCGTATAGCAACTTGCGGAGAATGTCCCCTGTACGAATGTCCCCTGTACTCGCTTTCCTGTTGATCACCTCCACTAGTGTAGTGAATAACAGTGGGCTTAGGGCACTCCCCTGTCTCAGGCCGACGTCCACCCTGAATTCCTCCGATATTCCCGGTCCGCACACTACTCTATCTTTTGTCTCTTCATATGTGCCTTCGACCATCCTCACCTCCGCCTCTGGGACACCCATCCACCTCAACGTGGCCATGGCCACATCTCTCGGAACTGTGTCGTATGCCTTTTCAAGGTCTATGAATCCCAAAGCCATATTCTCCTGTCCTTCCAGTTTATTTTCCACCAGTTGTCTCAGAGTGAACATCCCGCCCGCCGTACCTCTCCCTCTTCTGAAACTTTGTTGTTCTTCACCCATTTCACATTCCACTATCCTCCTTATCCTTCCATCCAGAATCCTTTCTAACACCTTCAGGACATGGCTCAGCAACGTGATGCCTCGGTATTTTCCAGGGTCGTGAACATCTCCCTTTCTTTTCCATACAGGGTTTATCAACCCCGTCCGCCACTCCTCTGGGATCTTCCCCTCTCTCATGCAGGTATTTAACAATCGCCTTGTCTACCGAACCCCAACACGTTCAGTCATTAGCAGCATCTCCACTCACACTACATCAATACCTGTCACTCGGCCTCTCTTCATCTTCTTCATTGCTCTCTCTCTACCTCTGCATCCCCCAATCTCCTCCAGCTTCACTTGTCTTTCTACTGCACTTGGTAGTTCTAGTTCACTGTTTTCCCTTTGGCTCAGCAGCTCTTTGAAATACTCCTCCCAGACCTTTAATACATCTTTCCTATTCTTGTCTTTGATTACTGATCCAGTTTTTCGCATCCTTGCTGTCCTCGTCCCTCTCTTGTGTCATCTTATATATCAACTTCATTCCGCAATCCTCGTCTAACTGTCTGTAGTCTGTATAGTTGCTCGTCCATTCCCCTCCTTTGCATTGTCCACGGCTCTCCTGGCCTCCTTCTTCTTCTGTCCGTACAGTTGATGTAATGTTGTATTCGTTTGTACCCCTTCTACTTGATCCCTTCTGTCATCTTCCATATATATCTCTTTCCTCTTTATTTTTTCCTTCTTGATGATGATCCCCCTTTCCAGACGTTCTACCACACAACTCCTCTGCTACGTCAACAAAAGCATCTTTGAAAGTCTTTCATTCTTTTTCACTGTTCCTACTGTTCTTCCAAGTTTCTCGTAGTTTAATGTCAATTTCTCTTTGTATGCAACGGCCGTTTTCCCACTGCATTTCCTCTTTGCGCACGACAAAATCCAGGAGCTTGTGTTGTGTGGCCACACGCTCAACAGCAATGATCTTGCAGTTCTTCACTCTCCAAACCTGCTGCCTCCTCACTACCAACAAGTCGAGTTCTGCTTTATGCTTGCCACGTCTATACGATACCTTATGGCTTTCCCGCTTCTTGAAGAATGTTCCTGCTACGTCCAGCCAATTTCTCATAACAAATTCTACCAGCTATCGACCCTCTTGGTTCCATGTTCTCCATCCGAATCCCCCGACCGATTCTTCTTCTCCCGTCTCTGCCATACCAACATGTCCATTAAAATCGCCAGCTATGCCCACCATCACATGTGCTTCCACCAATCCCAACATTCTCTCCAGCTCTTCCCTGAAGGCCCTTTTATCTGTCTCCGTCCTTCCTGTTTGAGGCCCATACATAGACATAATGCATACAAGTTGCTTTTTCACCATCATCCATGCAACAATGATCCTCCCTTGCCACCTCTCCACTCTCACCGCGTCCTTACTGATTTCCTCTGATACTATGATAACCACACCATCTCCTCCTGCGTGCGGCATGTTATACCCACCCGTCAGTGCCTTCGTCTCCCTTCCACTTGGTCTCTTGTACGCACACCTCTAATTTCTTTCTATCCATCATGTGTGTCACTTCTAGTGACCCCTCCCCGTTCCCATCGTTCCCACATTCAAACTTCCTATCCGGACTGCGCATTTGGGTGGCTGCCGGCTGAACGATCCACCCGGCCTTCGCTGATTTCTCACCGCTGCCTGGAGACGCGGCGCGTCAGCTACCCCGGAAGCGGCAGCTATATCGACTTCCTGTACCTGTGCCATTCATGTATTTGGGACGTCATAGCCACTGCAGCGCTGCCCTGGCTGACCTACCGTCATGACTATCGAGCGCCACCTGCCCGGGTTTTAAATCAGAGATTTCCTTCTCCTTGATCCCTAGAACATTCCCCTGGGGCTGAAGGGTGCCCAGTATCCACGGTGAACCACCGGGATGTTGTACTAGAGTCTTGTCTATGGAGAGGTTATGTACCAGCAGGGGAGGCTTACACAATCGGCACCCTTTTCACCCGAAGGAGCTACCTGCGGCTGCAGCTGAACGCGAGAGTATGAAGCAAAAACTACTTACTACACACTACACCACAGCACTAGGCGCATCACACAGACCTGTGTATTACACACCACCACCACACTAGACGCATCACACAGACCTGTGTATTACACACCACCACCACAGCACTAGGCGCATCACATAGACCTGTATATTACACACCACCACCATACTAGGCGCATCACACAGACCTGTGTATTACACACCACCACAGCACTAGGCGCATCACACAGACCTGTGTATTACACACCACCACAGCACAAGGCGCATCACACAGACCTGTGTATTACACACCATCACCACAGCACTAGGCGCATCACATAGACCTGTAAATTACACACCACCACCACCTAGGCTGTATTACACACCACCACAGCACTAGGCGCATCACACAGACCTGTGTATTACACACCACCACAGCACTAGGCGCATCACACAGACCTGTGTATTACACACCACCACAGCACTAGGCGCATCACACAGACCTGTGTATTACACACCACTACTAATGACATTACTGGGTTTCATTTGCAAGTCATATTTCCTCTGAATGAGGCCTGATCACTGTAGGGTATCATACAATTTGTAAAAATGTTCTGTCTAAAACCTCACCCATGCGAGATAACATATATTTTGTTTTGTTTAAGCCTCCCCCTAGTAAGCCTCCCCCTAGTAAACCTCCCCGTAGTAAGCCTCCCCCTAGTAAGCCTCCCCTAGTAAACCTCCCCCTAGTAAGCCTCCCCCTAGTAAACCTCCTCCTAGTAAGCCTCCCCCTAGTAAACCTCCTCCTAGTAAGCCTCCCCCTAGTAAGCCTCCCCCTAGTAAACCTCCCCCTAGTAAGCCTCCTCCTAGTAAACCTCCCCCTAGTAAGCCTCCCCCTAGTAAGCCTCCCCCTAGTAAGCAGGCTACATGCTGCTTACAAATACCGGGCAAGTTAATTCCACAGGTGAGTGTAATGCATATATCAGTTTGTTCGTTTTGTACGCAAGCTACGTGATGTTTGGCTGCGAAATGGTGTAAACATTGGACGTTACACGATAAAAGGTACATGCAGGTGTATTTGGCAGCGTGATATTGCAAACAATGGCAGTCGCATAATTCAAATAACATGTATATTTGGCACCGTGACAGGACACCCATTGCAAGTTACAAGTCGACTTGGCAACGTGACATTACACGCATTTTGCGGTCATAGAACGTGTTGGCCTATCACCAGTTGAATGTCCGGTTGAACTAACAACATGTTACGTTACAAGCGACGTCACTTCTAATAATTACAACTATGTTTAAATAAAAACTCAAGCCTACTTTGCACTTACCAGACCCCTTCTTGGGATCCCTTTACACGGACACAATTATTAGAAATGATTGTGGAGGAGGCCGCTAGCATACCGATGCTGAGTTCTGCATGAGGTACATAGTATTTAATGGCCTATTAGGAATACCTTCAAACCAATACCTTGTTCCGGTGAATATCAGCAATAAGATACACCATTCATATCCCTTACTCCAGATGTAATTACCACTTCTAATCTCCCCCCCCCCCAGTACTATTTGACTTATTCAACTCTCTTCCTCAACACATGTTAGTCTAAACAGTCTAGATGCATTTAAGAGTAACATTCAGAAACTTCATTATCTAAGACTTTAGATGCAACTTTTTTAAACCGTATATTTTTATGTCCGCCTGTTGGTATTGTGCATCCTCAGCAAGTTCAGGCTAGGGGGAATTTTGGAAGAAGAAGAAGAAGACTATTTAAAACGACAGTGCTGGAGATACAATCGCGACGATATTGTCTCGTGTAAATCCTGTATATCATAGACTATATATATATATATATATATATATATATATATATATATATATATATATATATATATATATATATATATATATATATATATATATATATATATATATATATGTATATATATATATATATGTATATATATATATATATATATATATATATGTATATATATATATGTATATATATATATATATATATATGTATATATATATATATATATGTATATATATATATATATATATATATATATATATATATATATATATATATATGTGTGTGTGTGTGTGTGTGTGTATGTGTGTGTATGTGCGTGCGTGCGTGCGTGCGTGCGTGCGTGCGTGCGTGCGTGCGAGCGTGTGTGTGTGTCCCTTGTATGATATAATGAAAATTAGACGCGCTCATTTTAAACGCAACAAAAGACTATGTGAAAAAAATGCTGAAATTTTTAAAGCTGAAAGACTTGCTTCTAAACTATGTAATAATGACTTCAAAAACTTCTGGAAGGACATAAAACATATGAATAACGCCAGGTTGCCAAATCCTAGCAATGTTGGTGGTGCTTCTGGTGCAGAAAATGTAAAGAATATGTGGCTTCATCATTACCAGTCCCTACTTAACTCTATACCTGGCTCTCCAGCCAACATTAAGAAGATCAATGAATACTGTAGCAATGTACAGTTTAATGTTCAAATGATTGTTAATGTTAAGGAAATTCAAGATATAATACATGCAATGCCTATAGGCAAAGCCCCGGGTTATGATTGTGTAAGTAACGAACATTTTAAATATGCGAATGAAAAACGTCATGTTCTCATATCACTTTTATATAGCAGCATGTTAATTCACGGTTTTTTTACCGGATGCTATGATGATTATAATCATAGCCCCCATAATTAAAAATAAGGCGGGTGACCTGTCTGACAACAACAACTACCGACCCATTGCTCTAGCCACAACTGCTAGTAAATTTTTTTAATCCTTGATATTATCCAGGGTTTCTACTTTTTTTATGTACACGTGTAAACCAATTTGGATTTAGAAAGCATCACTCAACTGAAATGCTCATATTTTTTATTAAAAGAACTCTTTCGACACTACATAGCGAATGGCTCATCTATGTATGTTACTATGCTGGGTGCCTCTAAGGCCTTTGACAAAGTCAATCATAGTAAGCTATTCACCAAACTAATTAACCGGGGATGTCCTTCTTTTATTGTTCGCATTCTTTATTACTGCTACAGAACCCATACATTCACTGTCAGATGGTGTTGTAGCTTCTCAGAATTTTTTACCGTTTCAAACGGTGTTAAGCAGGGTGGAATCCTTTCTCCACATCTTTTTAACGTTTACACTAAGTGTAAATTTTAATAAATTACAAATTGGCTGCCTTTATGCAGGAACCATAATGAATCATATGATGTACGCCGACGACCTTTGTGTTTTTTCACCTAGTGTTGCTGGGTTGAGAAAACTCACCGATTGTTGTGCCGAATATGGCAATATGTTTTATATAACATACAATGCCAACACATCTCTCTGTATGGTTATTGATAACAAACCTAGGGACAAGAACAATATTCATCTTGTTGTTATCAATAACCATACACTACCTTACACTGAGAAATGTAAATACCTTGGCCATATTATAAACAATAATCTTACTGATGATGACGATATTGCCAGGCAGAAAAGATGTATCTATGCACAGGTAAATGCTTTAGCCAGAACATTTTACTTATGCAACAATTCCATTAAAACAACTTTATTTAATTCATCCTGTGGTTCAATGTACACCTCGAGTCTTTGGTGTAATTTAAAAGAGTCTGAAAGGTATTACTGTTGCTTATAACAACAGTTTTAGAATTATACACAACTTGTCACCCCGCTGTAGTGCAAGTCATATGTTCGCTACTAATTATGTTAAATCCTTTAATGAAGGCATTCGCTCATCAATTGTTAGCCTTTTATGCCGGTTGGAAAAATCCGACAATATACTTTTTGTGAATTATTTTCACACTTTTATTTATTATCGAAGTCCATTGATTAAACATTGGATTGATCAATTGCATGCTTTTAATTCATCATGTTTGACTTAGTTTATATATATATATATTTTTTTACTACACGTCATGTATGTATATTTATATATATATATTTTCTCACTACATGTACCTCTATTGTTCATCGTGTGTGTATATTTATGTTTGTTTTACTTGTATGTATATATATAATATTATAGGCTCTTGCCTAAAATAAAACATTATTATTATATTATTATTATATATCTATATATGGTTATAGCGCACGAACGAGTTAAAATGGCGTCATGGACACTAGATAGGTTCTGAAACGAGACGAGCAAATAAAATCGAATTGAGAAGACAGCTGTGTGTAAGCGGTGCTTCATTTGGCGTTACATTGATAAATGACACCACTCCCGTTTATATGAACAGTGATTGCTCGAGGGTTTGTCCTAACGAGAGCGGTGCGTCGATTGTGACACTTAGAGTACAATAATAATAGGCAGAACAATTCTTAGTTAACATTATGGTGATTGGCGCGGCAAATTTTTGTAAGGATATTCTCGTCTGGCACCCCTCAAATTAACCAATTGCTTGACGTCTGATCCCATTCCGTCTACGTAAAACGCCATTTCCTGTTCACTTAAGCGAAATCGATTTTCTCTTAAGCGAAATTGTTCTGTTCCACAAACATAGAGTCGCAGGTAAATCACTGTATGGCTTGCCGTAGGGTATTAAGTGGAATTGTTCTGTTCCCCAGAAATAGAAATCGCAGGTAAATCATTGGATGGCTTGCCGTAGGGTTGCTCTGCTTGCAAGCTGGACTGATCGGCCGTGTCGTATCCGTCTCGACCATTCCCAACTAGCTAATTACTTTCGCTGCTTCCAATGCAGGAAAACTATCTACCTCACTGACCCTGGTGATTATTCTATTTCCGCCATTTGCTGCACTCAAATAAACCGACGGGGTTTGGAGATAAGGCACATGTTGACGTAGTGTAACGTAACGAATGTAACGAAAAGGTCAAACAATTGGTTATGCTCTAGTATTGTCGTAAAGGTCACGTGGTACCGCGGTAATTAGAGCATCGACCTCTCTAGTTGAGTGTTGCGAGTGATACGCATTTGTCAACTACATTTAAGTGTGTCACCGTCAGCTTAAGTTCTAAACCTGGTTTGTGAGACTTGAAGTGTGCGACACATTGGCGTCGCATTATCGAGAACGGAAATCCCGATAAGCTCGTATCTAAGTGCACTTTTTTAATCACAGGTGACATTTTCATGGAAAACAGGGGAACGTTATCATCGCCAGGACAGACACAAATCAATGTCTTGTCCAGCGGACGTCCTCTCGCTAAAGCCGCTGCCACTGGTGTATTGTTGACGAGTCTCGCTGCCCGGCACATACATGTACTATACATGTACTATACATGTACTATACTTATACGTGCCGCGCAAAAGCCCCAGTTTTTGGCCGTTTCTTCTCTCTCTCTCTCTCTATGTCCGTAGAAAAAATGTAACTTTCCTCTCTTTGTGCCCCAATTAAACGTGATAATTTTCTCTTTCATCGAAGAGGAAATTTCCCAATAAAAACGTTCCGCCCGGGCTTACCTTACACTTATAGATATTAGATAAATTGTTCAATAATTCTATCTTTGTGATCCTAAATTTCTTGATTTCTCTCTCTTTCTCTCTCTTTCTCTCTCTTTCTCTCTCTCTCTCTCACTCTCTCTCTCTCTCTCTCTTCATGTGCTCCATGGGGCTCTGGTGGCACACCCCCACCGCTATAGCAGTAACCCCCGGACTCGTAGCATTATTACTAATGCATTTGTTTTGCCAGATGGGTCGGCTCGGTCAGATCACATTAATGGGTTGTTAGTCTTTCCGACGTAGCGCATCATTGCAGCCAATAGGTTCTTTGTCACGAGGCGTTTTTTTTTCTACAAAACTGTCAAATGTCAACGATAAAGCTGCCTCCTCAATTCGATTGTTTGCTCGTCTCGTTTCAGTAATAAAAAAATTTCGATAAGCAAATGGCTTCCTTGTCCATTTGCCATACAGGATCGTTCCCTTGGGTGGCAATCTTGTTAAATCTTGTGAAATTTAGCTAAACATCGAACCTATCTAGTACCGACTACACGACATGCTGGATCGTTTGAGTAAATGTGCATTTTACGTTTGATGAAATCACGGGACAATCTATTAAATAATTAATGGTTTTTGGCGGGCAAACTATTAAACTAGTTTTCGTCCAACCGAACGTAAAAGGGGAAACGTCTCTGTGTACTATCAATATAGTGGGAGCTTCTAGCTGCTACAGCGTCTTTACATATGAGTGCACTGACCGCCCCTCTTCCTTCCTGTTTTATCCGTCGACACACTTTAATTCAGTCTTTGCGTGCGTGCGTGCGTGCGTGCGTGCGTGCGTGCGTGCGTGCGTGCGTGCGTGCGTGCGTAGTACTGCTCCCGTGGCTGTCCACTAAAGAAAACCGTCACATTGTTGTACTTAGAATTATCCGTCGAGTACACGACACTTGAATCTTAACCTCCCGCCCTCCCAATGGAAATTCCTTCGTTAAAAGACATCCTGTTAAGTCTATTTATATTTTCCCTTGCCGACAGAAGACCTTGAGTACAGGTTGCCAAGCTGGCTGGAGGTACTTGACTTTCAAAGCGTATTTCTGGCAGTTGCATAGGCACCAACCACGAGTGGAACATACCTGAAACACTGGTAACAGACATCCATAAAATCGCAAACGAACCCCTATGAGTATCTAAGCCCGCTGGTTTGCCGCGCATTCTCAAAAGAAGATCGCCATGCAAGCTGGAATAAGTTGGATTTCGCGATACTACGCTAACTGCGCACATCTGAGATATTTGCGAGAGTAGGTTTTCTGACGTGTTTTTAACTCATGATTCAGTTGCATTTGACAAACGCGGGTCGTTTCCAGTAATACGAAAAACCTTGTTCAAAACGCACAAAACTATCTGAAAATGCTGATCACTACTCACGAGCAGACATCACTGCGTAACGCAGTATATAATACGCGTGCGCGGTAATTTTTTTTTTGTGATTTTACTTTTAGATCATTTGTCTTCTCCAGCCACCTAATTGACTGTTACATGTTGAGAAGACTGGTCTGATATCAGAGACGGAGTTGGTTGAAAGCACCGTCATGGCAGTAATGGTTTTGACAACAGATGAGCGATTCTAAAACTTGCTGACGACACTAAGGGCAAACTAGCAATGTAGCCACATGCATGTAACAACTGGAAGAGAGACAAAAACACCGGAAGGAAAAGGCGAACTGTTTACACAGTGTAGAGGAGATGGCGGTTGGCCAAAGCGATGAAGATTCAACTGTTCATCTGACGTGAAACAGCTGCACATTTCCGTCATTGGTTGTATTTTGGTGGAGCTCGACGGCCGGTTTAGCGAACACTGTAAGCCATTGAGTGGCTACGGTAATGATTTGCTTAGTGAAACAAATGACGCATTTGACACATAGGATAACCCAGTATGAAATTGTGAAGCCCTCTCAGCGACAGAGCAGACATATACTGCTCTACTAGCAGCAAGACAGTCTAATTACGACGGATTATGAAGTGGGACAAGAATTTACTAGTTACGGTATCCCACCCAATAAAGAATACGAACCCTGTTTTACCATGGGAATGACTCTGCCTGATTGCTTCTAACTCATAGCAGTATTACAAGTTTGTCCCTAATCAGATAAACGACAGAGTACCGTATGACCACAGCGAAGAGGTTTTGATTACAAACAGTTCCGCCATCCACTCAGCTAGATCAGAGCCGTTGGAATTGCCCATTGCGCCAGGCCCGCACAGCTGATAAGGCTGGTGTTGCATTATTTAATCACAGCGGACAAACGCTTCGGATTCTACCAAAACCAACCGCGCACACAAGGTCGAATCGTAGGAACAAAGCTTAGGTCATCGTGGTGGATCTTGATAAATCAGCTTTCCTGGAATAAGTCCTGTGAAATTATTTAAATGTAGAGCAGGTGGTTTACGCCCTGTATGCGACCTTCTTTTGAACCTACTAGTAATGGATTCTTGTTTTGCGGAGTTTAGTCATGTAGGCGTATAGTACTAAACGGATGGCGGACCGGAGAGACTAGCTGTGGCGAACAAAAACAATCATAGCCGCCTGTCGTTGTGACAGTAATTGCAGAGGTACCAAGTGTCCTGCTTTGGGAATATGATCTCCTTTTTTGATTATATAGTATTAGTTTCCGTGCATCACTCAAGCCTATTCATGCGGCCTAGAAAAGAAGTGAAGGGAGGAGTAGAGAAACGCAGAATGAGAATGGAGGAGCTGAGAGAGGAGGTTTGTGTAAAAGACAGTTTCAGCTGGCGAGGAGCCGGTGAAACCGGGCTGAACATGTGGAACGAATGGTTGACAAAGAGAGCTGATAATAATAATAATAATAGAGCACTTTTAGAGCGCCATGGATCCAGGTGACCCTGTTCAAAGGCGCTGACACAAACATAGTTAAAGACAGTCACGATTAAAAAATAAATAAATAAATAAAAACATAAAAAACAGCAAATCCAAGTTCATAGGACATAGCACTAAAAGTCGAATAAATTTGACAGTTAAGAATAATAAGCGCGTTTAAACAAGATAGTTTTTAAGAGTCTTTTAAAAGTGTATAGAGAGTCACGTTTTCGAAATCTCATGGGGAAGACTGTTCCACAGGAGCAGCGATGTAGAAGGCACGATCACCATAATGGCGGAGGTGAACCCAGTCTGGAGCGCAGAAGGAGAAGAGGAAAACCGAGACTGAGAAAGGAGGACTGTGTGAATAGAGATTTGGTGGGAGTGGGGAGTGGAGAAGGCGAGATATGGGGAGTGGAGGCGGGTGGTGGAGACGGCAACGAAGTGGAACCAGTGACGGGAAAACAAAACATTCGAGAACCAGTATCGATGCCAACCTCGCCTCGGACTTCAGTAGAACAAGAGGAGCGCAACAACGTTGTCGTAATTCCTGTTTTCCTCCTTTTTCAACGATCTCTTTCTTGTTTAAACAAATCCTGTCACAGCTGGAAGCAATGAAAAAATTAAAACATCAGATTTTGTATTGTAACATTTTCAATTTACATGATTATAGTTTCTATTTAAACGTTTCTACAGAATATATAAGTATTATTAGCACCCTTGAGATCTTCGTTAACATAATATTTCAGAGAGGTGGGTGTACCCTGTTTTTGGACTATGCACCTAAAATAGTCACTAGACACTAATCATTTGCAACTACAATCAAGAATATCACGCTAGCGGTTTTCTCATAATGTATTCTAAAAGCAGGATACTCATGTGAAAACCTCGTTTAACTTGGGGCTGACATGTTAACCAGCGCGATGGAAAAGCGCCTGCGCTGTTCTCAAAACTCGGTTAACGTAGACTATTGCTATGACGTATTAAAGGCAGCGTGTATATGCACAAGTAACACAAAACTAGTTAATCAAATGCGCTGCTATGTCAGAAAGGGACTAGTTTAGTAAACAAAATTCCAACACATGTTACATTACTTGAGTTTGGACGCAGACTGCAGGGCCATATCCTATTGGCAAGTATTGGATTATATGTTTACAAATAGAATTTCACTTGGTGAGCGAACATTGCCAGATAGGCCCAAAACCCTGACTTTTGTTTCCCTTTGCCTTGACACTGTGGCCCGTCTCCAGCGGGACACCGGGAGACTGCAGCGGTTCAGGGAGTTTCCAGCCGCTGAATCAGCTGCAGGCATCACTGCAGACAACACTGTCAAGGTCTACGGTCCGTAACAGATTGCTGAGATAAATCCAGCCGAGCGGACGGTGATTTTGTCCCAACAGTGACGTTGTCAGATGTGCAAAATGTATCCATTAATCGAACAAATGCAAAGGGAGACAGGTTGGATGTATGTGTTTATATCACTATCTGCAGTCGTTTGACCAGAATATTACTTGCATTATTAACAGACACTGAGAAGTTGGGTATCTTTCGCAAAGGTCGGTTTTCCTAGTGTTGACTGTTAGATAAAACTGGTACGTAACAGACGAAACGGTGTTCGTAATGTACTGAATGTGGCAAGCAATCAGCAGTCATCAAACAAATTGAACAAACGAGCAACATATAGAATAGAGAAAAAATCGACCCATACCCTACATTCTGTACGTTCAAACGATACAGCTGCACATTGTAGCCCATTTTTGGGAGATGTGATTTGTGGTGGCTGCATTAACACCAACCTCAACTATATGTTGTACAGTAGATGATGTCTGTCACATACTTGTCAAGACTCGCGGGTTACCCTGTGTCTCCTTTTTTGACCCATTGCTTGGTCACCAAGAAGGAAATACCGAATTCCTACGTTAATGCATCAGCGAATCATTGCGTTTCATGAAGCATTCGTGCCGTACGAAGGAACTAATACGAAACAGTGGAAGTTTGAAGAAGGTTGTGTTACCAGGAACAATCGTAGAGGACACGGTCTTATGGCAAACTTATGCAATCTCACGCATGTTTTCATTGTCTTTAGCAATGAAAATTAGGAAACACAATTTCTCCTTTCTGCAAAAAACAGATAGCATCTATTTGTTTGTGTCTCAATCGATGGCTCCAGTTAATTTCACCGGTAATATCCGCCTTTTATCGAATAACCTGTGAAACGTGATCAGTGATTATGCAACAGCTGAGTATCAACCAGTGAAATTTCATGTTGGAAAGTACGAGTTGAAGAAGAGCTCTACTTTACTTTTGGAATAAAACCAGGAAATTCGCTGAGGTCCCCATCTCATGCTTAAGACCCTCCACGGGTTGACAGCTATGGAACTGTGCGTGTGTACGTACGAACGGTACATGAAACGGGTCCAGGGTGCTTCAATAACAGTGATGGCGATGGTGATGATCATGGATGGTGGATGAAGGTGATGGTGACGATGATGATGGCGAAGACGATGGCGACGATGATGGTGATGGTGACGATGGTGATGATGATGGTGAAGATGACGACGATGATGATGATGGTTGGTGATGTGTAGGCATAGCCTCATTTAGGCCGTTGGTGTCTCATCGCAATATATCGCTAACCACTTCGGTTCCACCACGTGTCCATTGCTTGATGTTGTCCAGCCCAGTTGTCTTCTACGTCTTCCGTTTTGTCCTGGCACCCGATTAGTTCTCCTCCTATGCACCTAAGTAGCAGACTCTCGTGTCTTCCCTTCCAATGGCAATAATTAGCCAACTTCACTCGGTGGAACAGACATTCTTCTTGCCCCTACTTTAACCCTGATCCAGTTTTTATATGCGTCCGTCCTAACCATCCTGCGCTATACATGCATCTCGAGTGCACATAAACGTTTTTCTTCTTACTTCTTGGGTGTCTAATTACTTCTGACGCTGTGTCTTTCAATCACAGTAGACGGCTTATATTGGTTGCTGACTGCAGAACTTACGGAATAGTCGACACCCCTCGCTGCTCATCAAGTATTATAGTTCACTGCGGATTAGCGTATGCGATAGAAGTTCATTATTATTATTATTATGTTTGTAGTATAATATTCTTTGTTTGGGAATAATGACGGCCAAGTGAGACACGTCGCTGAAACGCTTAAAGTCGTTGTCATATCATGTTTACATCATATAATAAAATGAAGATCAACTGTGCGTATAGGGTTAAAACAGCAGGACAGACCATATGTAAGCACACATATATCGCCCGATACACTCATGTCAAAAAATAATAATTATAATAACAATAACAACACTAAGCGAAATTTCGAGAAAAAACATGTCTTGATATTTTTGCGGAAGGTCCAAGCTTTAGATGATCTGAAAGTGACGGAAGTTGGTCCAGATGTTGGGCGCAGCTACAGAGAAAGCACGCTTGCCCAGTGTGGCTGTTGTGTTGAGAGAGAACACAACACGTAAGAGTGGACAATTTTTATTTAATTCAATAGTTAACCAGAAACCAGTTTAACTGCTTAAAGCGAAACAAAAGTCATGGTCTGGGTCTATGCTCCAAGAAGAGGTAATAAAAACTAACCACGTGCAACTAAAATCTAGAATATCAGACCACTGGTGTACTCGGAATGTGCTCTATATGTGGGAGATGTTAAGCAGAGACACCGATAAAGGTTTTCGCAGTTTAGTTTAGTAAACAACAATATGTTACATAAGTTGAGTTTTGACGCAAACAGCATGGCCATATCTAATTGGCAAATATAGGAATAGGTGTATCTAAGTATATTTTTATTTGGCGAGCGAATTTTGCTAGATTTTGGCACTCGTGACGTAGGGTTATCTAGCAGTATGGCGCGGCCCAAGATGTATGTTCAACAGAGTTTTTCTAGTAAACCACTGGCATGATATTCTTAATTGTAGTTGCAAATGGATGTGTTATGGTAAAAATGTACGTTCTTATATAGCGCGGCATCCAGTCCATAGGACCGCTCAAAGCGCTTTACACTTCACCCCCTGGCAGACCTGTTCATTCCAAGGCCATCTCAACTTCTCTGGGAAGCATTCAGCCACGCTGCAATTGCGCGAAGACTATTCGTTCACATTTCCATCACTGTCTGTATTGCCAGGTACTCATTTATACAGCTGAGTGAACTGTGGCAACGTGGGGTGATAAACTTGCCAAAGGTTCGAAGCGACCGCAGTGGGATTTCAAATCACGCCCCAGTACCTGTTGTAGGTGCATAGGCCCAAAACCATGACGCGTGTTTCCCTTTAATTATGGGTAGTGATAATGAGAAAAGGGGCTCCCTGTGCCCAACACAAACAAGGCAATTTTGCACACGTTGGAGTTTAGCTAAGTCTCTCTTAGCAATAAAAATATTGTTTACCAGTGAGTTGCAATAGTCAACTCGGCAACTAATTACTGCAATTGACTTTGTTTTGGCAGAAGATAAACATATGTGACGCCGAAGTCGACCGAGCTCACGCATAATAATATTATGGTAGAAACAGAATTTGCGTACTTGAGAAAAATGCTGGCAGAAGTTAAAGTAGCTGTCAAAGACAACATCTAGATAACGAATTACGGGGGCCACGTGTGTGCGTGCAGACATCCAGGGGAGGCTAGACACGTAACAATGTTGCAGTTTCCTTTCCTGCACGCTTCCCTCCGGCTAGCTGTGCGTGTGTGTTTGCGAATTTCGGTACATGACACATCTTTGATGAGTGCAGCGCACTGCCGCCACGCAGTCCAGGAGCTGCCTCCACTACCTATGTTCGCAGTGTCACGTACAACGGGATGTGGTTGTTATGAAAACATCCAACACACCAGGCAACACACAAACAAACTGGGCCTAGTGCCAATGTAAGTGTTGTTTTCCGACCTCAGTATCTAGAGTGCAACAGGCCAACTGGGTCAAAGACTATGGTTAGGCCCGACCCCTGAGTTTTACGCCCGGTTGGCAGTGAACTTTACCCAAACAATCTAACAGAGCCTTTGCCAGAAGCTTAATTACAATAAGTATAACCGCTGTTTGAAACTCTCGCAGCTGGGCTATTTTAGCAGGATGTAGATCTAATAATGACAAATGTACGGTAAATAGAATAAAAGCTAGCCACATTAACCATGACGCTTCTGGTGAATATATCAGAACTAACGAGTCGTCGACAAACAAGTTCTAGAACAATCGCGCATCGCCGACACCATACATATTATGTTTCCACAAAAACAATAGCAAAAGTCGCAGATATCACCAATTGTCTTCGAGCTCTCATAACTGCTGCAAATTCGGCCGATATATCGGTCAGTGGAGTAAGTTCAACCGATCTCACTGAGTTTACTCAAGCGTTGCCGCCAGCACGTCATGATTAAACGAACACAATTAGTCTGGACCACATCAACGTCACTACATTCCAACCTTGCATTGTTGGCAACATTTCTCGGTAGACCGGCCAGCCACCACACTGGCGAGTGCGCCAACGCCCCGTTGTACTTCCCGTGGATGAGGCTCAGCTGTAAACACACACATACGGGCAGTTAAAAACGGGTGGATGCAAAGCTGCGCAGAACGCTGGACAAGACACACAAGTGGCAGGGAATCTGTATCATACAAATAAAAGGGCATCGATAGTAGATCAGACCGTCAAAATAATTTAGCCTTAATTCATGCATATTTAACGAACGCCTTTTGGATACTTCAAATTTCACTAAAACCCCCTGATCTCGCGTGGAATATGCGAAAAAAGCCAAACTTGAGACACCTCCTGTGAATTTACCTACCCAGCCGCCTCAGCAACAATAGCCCACGGCTCGAGATGTTTGACCCGTGTATTGGAGCCTCTGTGAGCAGAAGTGTTCAGACGGTTAGAGGCCTTCCCTGACTTCCTATTTGCCCGTCCCTTTCTTCGACACGAGGCGCTGGCTTTGTATAAGCTCTAAGCAAGAGCACGAGGCGCTGGCTTTGTATAAGCTCTAAGCAAGAGCACGAGGCGCTGGCTTTGTATAAGCTCTAAGCAAGAGATGTCAAATTGCAACGCATATTGGACTTGGTAACGCAGAAAATGTTAGGTGAAATGATGTCAGATGGCATGCTCTTGTTGGTGAGTGAGTGAGTGAGTGAGTGAATGAGTGAGTGAGTGGGTGGGTGGGTGGGTGGGTGGGTGGTGGATGGGGGTGAGCGAGTGAGTGAGTGAGTGAGTGAGTGAGTGAATGAGTGAGTGAGTGAGTGGGTGTGTGGGTGTGTGGGTGGGTGGTGGATGGGGGTGAGTGAGTGAGTGAGTGAGCGAGCGAGCGAGCGAGCGAGCGAGTGAGTGAGTGATGCATTACGGGGAAAGTCCTGACCTCAATACAGCTTGATCTGTCATTACGTTCCAGTCTTAACTGCATCGTTGGCAACATTTATCGGGAGACCTGCAAGTCACACCACAAACGCATTACACTTCACCTCATGCGCGTCTTGAAACTTCAACGTGTACACAATTGTTTCGCAAGGGTAGTTACCCGGTCTCCTCGTTTCTCTCACTCAATACCACTTTTAAATCATTGCATTGGCTCCCTGTCCGATATCGTATTATTTTTAAGATCTGTACATTTACCTATGAAGCACTGTCATCCAAGCAACCAGCATATTTACATTCACTGCTCACTCCTGCAAGACAGCCCAGACAGTATCGATCATCTAATTCTAATCTACTTTGTGTTCCCAGTGTTAATACAAATGTCGGAACTAGAGCTTTTTCAGTTGCTGCACCGACTCTGTGGAACTCACTCCCTGTTAGTGTTAACCATGTAGGAAATATAGCAACATTTCGCCGTAAACTGAAAATCCACATGTTCAAACTTGCTTATCCTCCATAGCCCCCCCCCAGCGTACCAATCGAACTGTTTACAACTGGAACTACTTATCGATTATGGACTGTTTAACCCCTTTTGTTTTGGTGCGTTGCCGAGTTTGGCTCTCCCGAGGAATTTAGCGCAGTAGAAATATTTTATATATTATTATTATTATTCGAACGCCAACTCGACTTCTCTGGGAAGCATTCAGCAATGCCGTAATTACTGCGCGACGATTGGTCATTCATTTATATCCACCAATGTCTACAGCTGCCAGGTACTCTATATGTGAACTGACGCTGCACGAAGTGGACGAAATTGTCCAAACTTCAAATGGACAGGAGGATTCGAACCATGTCCTCTCGAACAAGAGTCCGACGTACTTAGCACTGCGCCGTGGCATCCCACTCTGCAGTGAACACACAGGTGTTCTCATTGTCACGACCATCCATCAGTAGCAGGACATGTGTGCCATGCAAATAGAGAGGCATTGCCAGTAAACTCGGTAGCATGGTATTTGTATCATACAAACCAACGGGTAATTGCCAGGGTTCTGGGGATCATTCGAAGACAACACTCAGTTGCTGTGCGGCACCAAACTTAGTTTCATAACTGAAGTTCCATCCTAGTGTAGGGCTGCAGCGTGCATGTACTGCCGTTTTTTTAATGTGCTTTCAACAGGAGTAACCATGCAATTCTTGTTTCGTTTGTTTGAAAGGCAGTATGCTACAACACGCTCGTAATTAACCAGTAGGTATATAGATGCAAAATCAGGTCTACATTTGATAATTTTCCCTGCGTTGCTAACACAGGATGCATATCCTCTCTACCAAAATCAACCAAGTCAAAGCCGACGAAGCATCTAGATTATATTTGACGGTGCATATGGCAGTCCCATATGCACCCTCTCCAGCGAAACTTATTAAACGATATGCACACCGTTCATTGTGCCACAGTTGATTTACACGTTTTTTGTTCAAACAATGATCAACAAATTGAGCTTTCACACGTGTATAACTGTGATGTCACAGTGTATTTTATACACTCAGGAAGGATCATCTTTCTGAAACTGGTGCCCTTTCGAGATTTTTTTATTTCTCTAAAACGCCCTGACCTTGCGTAGAATGCCTAACAGAAGCTATGCGTTAAACGCCGAGACAACCTCAATGAACTAAGCAATGGTCCATGTATCCAGCTGCCCCGACATCCATCAGAGGCTTCGCGAGCTCAGATTCGAGACGCCGCAGCTTTTGTTGTTACGAAGGAACTCGGTACACTTTATTACTGGCCTCCCTGACTTCTCATCTGGCCCTTCCTCCGCTTCAATTCGAATCAGATAAACACGTTGTAGGTGATTATATTATGTTTCAGTATTTATCCAATAAATGCCTGCCAGTCCAAGCCACATCAAAGTCACTTCCAGACATTGAGGTTAACTCAAAGTTCATTTGGTTGCCATGTTTGGTTTACTTTTTTATGTTATTATCAGCAAGCGTGACACGCAACAGAACCATCGGCATACAGCTTCGAACGTCCCTAAATGTAATATCAATAACACTAATATCGATCACTATACTGGCAAAAAGAGAAAAATAATTGCATATTATGAAACAAAAACGACACGAAGATGATGACTGCAGTGTGGGTAGATGCTTGTTTCCCGTGATGCTGCGTTGGTCCCCACGTTGATCACTGGTCGACCAGGGCCGAGTTCGACTTACTGACCAACGCCGGAAGCGAGCCTCTGTTTGGCGAGTGTATTCTTTGCCGACTCGATTATTCGTTACAATATTTGTTGGATGGAATTGCGCATGTATCGTCGTGGATGCACGATAGTTCTAAAAAATGAGTGTCGACATATGTAGTACCGGGTGCCATACCGTGGTCGAATTCGACTCCGACCAACACAGACCAGTGTTCACTCTAGTCTCGACCAGCGAACGCATTCCGACTGACCTCGTTTAGTCAGAATTATGTAACACAGACAACCAACATTGCCACCCCCTGCAGATGGTGGGCACCCAGGTCAAAAACAGCAACCAACGCAGCGTTATAGGAAACAAGAAGAGCATTTGCTCGTACTGAAGTCGTCTTCTTCGCATCGTTTTCATTTCACATTATACACTGTACAAGTATTTTTTTCTGTCTGTGCTAGGAGAGTGATCGATATTAGTGTTATTTAAATTACATTTAGGGACATTAGAAGCTGTATGCCGATGGGCATGTTGCATGTCACGCTTGTCGCCACTGTGACGCAACCAGCATTGACTAATTCTCGTTTGGCTTAGATTAGTCGGAACGACATGTACGCATGCGTCACGAGTCATACGCTGGCTATGCACCGACCACTGGTCGGTGTTAGTCGAACTCGGCCCAGAGCTTCCACCACCTGTAGGCGGTGGCAACGTTGGCTGGTCGGTGTGACGTAATTCTGACCAAACCAGGTCAGGCAGAATGCGTCTGGCTTACGTTGGCCGCGACCACTGCACATATTGTAAGGTATAATCATGTCAGTAAAGAATACACCCTCCAAACAGAGGATTTCTCCCGGTTCCTCCTTCCAACTTCGTCTCTGTCCCATGCCTCAGTTAGACTTCTTGGTGTGTTACAGACGAATGTAGGGCATAGTAAATTTGGATATACGATTTTTTTAATTCATATCATGTGACAATAGTGCCTTTGAGCAGGGAACTTTTGTGTTAACGTTTTGCATAGTTATAAGAAAACGTGACCATCAGAACTTCTAAAAGGTTTTACCAGCAGCTGTCATCATCCCACTGACATGCTGGTCAAGTTTTGTCAAAATTAGACATTTCTAAATCTTGTAATATGCCTGTATGTGCGATACCCCTCAATGTTTACCAATACTGGCATGAATTACGACGCACACGTGTCTAGTGGCCAAAAAATCACAAATATCCTTCCGCCTATTAAAATCGTCTAAAAATCCACCATTTCACTCTCAACAGCTTCCACCAGCAAACCTGTTAATGTCCATGCACGTTGTTAAATAAATTGTGACTAATACGTTGCAATAATATCCAACTTGTAGCATTTTTAAATGCTTGTGTGGTTCTACAAGTGGTAATGTTTCCATAAAGGGAATTCCATAATCTCGCTGTATATATGGAGATGTACATTGATTTTGCATTAGTACGAAAGCAAACTATGCAGAATGTATCGTTCTGTCTAGTACCATATACAGACACTGACGGTTTAATTTTTTTGGCAAATCACTTGGTAATTCATTATGAAAAACCCTAAACATAATAATAACTGTCTTGAGCTTAACTAAATGTACACATTTTAGAACTCCTAATTGTTGAAAAAGAGTACTCCTATGTTCCAGACGTTTTACTCCACAAACTAACCGAATTACTCATTTCTGTTATATAGTACTTTCACAGCAATAACTTAAATTTGGTAAAAACAAAGAACTTTTCGATCAAAGAGACAATTTGCCTTATAAATAACTGCTGCAACTATCAACAGTTTTAATATGACCTTATTTATTTGATATTTCCAGTTTAGAGATTCATCAATATAAACACCTAGAAATTTCGTTACCTGTACTCTGGTTATTTGTTGATTATTAATGAACATGTTAATTTAAATATCAGGCGGACGGTTCCGGAATATCATGTAATTTGTTTTTGACAGATTCAATGTTAATTTGTTCACTGCAAACCATTTAGCCAATTTGGTAAGTACCCCATTTGTCATGCCTTGTAGTTCTTTTAAATTATTACCAGCACAAAATATATTCGTGTCATCCGCAAAGAGTATAAATTTAGCTAGTTTTGATACGTTACAAATATAATTAATATACAAATAGCTTTGGATCTAAAATGGATCCCCGAGGTACCGCGTCTACGCGAAAGAGACACCAACAGTCTACGCGAAAAGTCTCCAAGCGTCACAGGACATCAGGTCCAGTGAACTGAACAGTTTTGCTGATTTTTACAGGACCTGATTTTACCAGAGCCTAGAGAAACTTTAACCAGGTTCCCGATTAATTCACCAGAAGCGCTCCACTCACCATGGAGATAATTATATCTAACTATAATCGAGATAGCGTATGCTTTTATGTGTGTATGTTTATATGTGGTTATGTTCACGTTTTCCTCCTAGACGGCTTGCACCTCGGGCGCTAACTTTCAGGGATTAACCTACGACCCCCTCGAATGAAACGTAACGCCTTTATTTTTTCGAAATACCCCATATATCAAGGGTTCTTAGTGGTTTTTATGGTAAATCAAATGTCCGCTGCGTAAAACGTTAACTTCCAACAATCGCAGAAACCACAAGCGGCGAATACTTCGGTACGTGAGTGCATGAATAATTGACATATTCAAAGGTGCTCTAGGCAATCCCTGGAATTTGGTGGGTGCAACACATCAAAAGAATTGATTCCAAAGCAACTTGCCCTTCATCCTGTCAAGTGACAGTATGAAGCTGAGTACCTCCAAGTAAATCTCAAATTGGCAACATTCAGAAATCGCGGTGAGTGGACTTTACTGGAAATGGCCAAACTAGAGGGACAGCGTTTATTACAAGAGATAAATAATAAATAAAGCTGGTGTTTCTAACAGCCTCGGCCATTTCAAGGTTTCAACTGCTTTACTGAATATAATGAATGTGAGGTGAAATATGAGTGTTGTGTTCAGGGGTCATACAGAGAACATAAAGTAAAATTCAAGAACCTTTCCCAAAGAGTTTGAACATTATTTCAGAAACAACATTAAAATATTATATGTTTCTTTCTAATACTCAACAGACTGTTTGTGCCACTCGTACATCTATCAGCACATGCAGTTGCACACAGAAAAGTCAATTGACTGTGACAATTTTTCCTTAATATGTCACTGACCCCTTTTTGTTTTACCTATAATAATTTCTCTATTTTAAATATTGCAGAAACCAGAGCATTTCTCATTTGTACTCAAATTGGTGTTTGGAGTCTGAGTGGCTGAAGTTACAGCATATTTACAGCTTTGTTAATATTATTAAGCAACGCCTAGCAATGAATTACGATTATGGTACCTAAATTTAGCTGCGGCAATGCCGTAATCTACAGAATTTTCAAAACGCAAACACCATGGCATAGTGCTGAAGTCTTTCCACAAAACATGTTTTCATCTTCTTTTACTTCGTAAATATACCCATAAAACAACTTTTCTAATAATTTGTTTGCATGCAGTTGATGAAATAGCAAGTTAGTTATTTAGAATATTGATCCCTCAGACCACACTTTCTTCAGATAAAAAAAATACAAAACGGCATTAAAGGCATAAAATGTTGTCACAATCAGTATACACCTTAAATCACGTTAATTTCTGATCACCTTCTATCCTTCACGACCCAATGTTTATATTTGTTGTCTAATAACCACTCGTCTCACATTACAATGGCTCTTAGCTCACAACATAGTGATTTTCAAACATAAAATCACTTACTGTTTAAAAATTTACAGTACCCATTTTTATTTATTTATTCACTCATTACCTTGACATGACTAAGTTTAACTGTTGGTAATTTACCCAGTAGATTTGTGTGGACCTTATGATTTTTTCGATATTTTAAAGCTGCTATTTATTTTTCAATTTTTTTTATTTTAGCTATTACTAAGTGGGGGACAAATTGTAATGGGAGTAATTGGCGTAGTTGTCATCGACATAGTGAAAATGTTGGTAATCGATACAAATAAAATCACATATGCCTCCAGGCTCCACGATTTTACACACCTAAAGAAAACGATTGCCATAGTTTCTAATGCATAGCTGATGTGGATTGCATGATTGACACTAGTATACTACCCCAATTGACGATAGTGTAAATGTAGTTACAATAATATCTGGCTGCTTGCTACCGAATGTTTGGTGAGCGACAATGCCTTCAATCATCAATGCCCAGCCGAAATGATGGGTGAAATGTCTCTACTTAACGGGTTCGTTACTCCCAATTGGCATGAACACAAAATGTACCTGTCCTGTATGCGTGACCATTTCTGACTCTTCGTCTCTTACTTAGGATTACTTAGGTTCTTCCTGACCGTAGGCTGTGGCCTCGGTGGTCAGATCTTCAACTTTCCCTTGGAATGCTCTACGACTTCCTGGCAAGGCAGCTTTGTAGTTGTAGAGAAACGCCTCAGTACCCCAACGTCTATCTAGACGGTTTTTAAATGAGTTGACACTTGGGGCAGTGACAACTACTTCCGGTAGATCATTCCATAATCTGGTAACTCTGAGAAGTTTTCTTTTCTAACATTTGTACAAACACATTATATAAACAATTTCAAACTATGACCCATTGTTCCTTCCCTTGTATCACTGTCTTTGTGCAGCTTGACAATGTTAGATACATCACTGTCATATTTACCATGGAACAATGTATATACCTCAATCATATCACCACGAGTTCGTCTATATGCAAGTGTAGGAAGTTTCAATCTCTGAAGTCTTTCCTCGTAAGGAATATTTTTCATACCAGGAAGCTGCTTTGTTGCGCGTCTTTGCACATTTTCGATGGCATCTTTGTATTTATGTTTATAAGGGGACCATATTGATATTGCATAATGTAGATGACTCTAGATGAATCAATTATAACCCCAATGTCTTTTTGTTCTTCTATTCCTCCTAATTCATGGGCAGTATTATCTATCTTCAGGTTGCATACTCCTGCTGTATTATTTTCCCTACAATTACATTTATTTGGGTGGAACCTTAATAACCATTTACTTGACCAAGATGTTAAATAATCTAAATCGTTATGTAGTGTATGCTGGTCATTTGGACTAGTAATCGTTTTGAAAACCTTTATATAATCCGCAAACATATATACATTCGAAACTATATTCTCAGGAAAATCATTTATGTATAACACAAATAGGATCGGTCCTAATTAAGACACTGCCCTGTGGTTACCACTTGTTATATTTGCCCACTCAGAATGTATACCATTTACATTGACCTGCTGTACGCGGTCAGACAAGAACGCCTGGATCCATCTTAATGTGTAATACTCTAACATATGATTTAAGTTTGCCTATCAATCTTTTGTGAGGGAAGGTGTCGAATGCTTTCATGAAGTCCAAATATACAACGTACAGATTCCCCTCTATCCATGAGTCAATAACATTTAATAATTGGAGTACCGCAGAACGACCTTTAATAAACCAAATTGTTGCGTACTGAATAATTTATTCCTAATCATATGATTGACAATATGGTCTTTGACACATTGTTCCATACAATTACATATTATACTTGTTAAACTGAGTGGTCTATAATTTCCTGCGTTTTTTCGATTACCCTTCTTAAATCAAATATGGCTGAGACACTTCCCTGTTTCCATTCCTTTGGTAGTTCACCCACAGCCAGTGAATTATTAAATAGCCTAGCTAGTGGTTTACATATATGATTAGATAGCTCTTTCAACAACCGCTTGGAACCATTGCTTTAGCTGAAAATGATCGTGCTGCCGTAAAAACTCGACATTTTAGGAACGACCTTGCTCGTATCGCTGCCGCCTTGTTGACATAATAATTATTGTTGCCAGCCTGAGAACAACGGTTTGTACGCTAGATGGCGGTAGCAATTGTAATATACGCTAGGTGGCAGCATTTTTTCCCGCCGTACAATAGCCTCAACACCGAGTCTAGTTCAGAAGAGCGGGATTCCAAAACACCCGAAGTCCATTTTAATAAACAACAAAATAAAAATAGTACTACGTAGAATCATAAATTTAAAGCCAAACACAATTGCGATTAATGAGGTAAACCTAAGAACCCAAAATGTCTAGTTATTACAGAGTTGTCGTATAAATGTTAGTTATTACAGAGTTAAGTTTCGTATAAATGCAATGCCAATGGTCTTTTCATTTTATTCCAGAGCAATTCGCATAATATTATGGAATATGATTCCACCAAAAATTACCAACATAAAAAACCCAAATCGTTTCAAGAAGCTACCATGGAACTCTATTTTCACTACACCTCCTCACCTAATTAAACTGCCTTTAAGTGTGGCGATCCCCACTGTGACTTGTAGAAGAATCACTGACATGATCGACAGCATGACATTCTCGGCCGAAACGTCATTTAGCAGCGCCTCTATTGGAAAACTTATGATGTAAGCTTTCAAATGGTATATAATTGATCACCAGTTGGCAGCATAGACGTGGCTTAATGCTTCTTGAAGTTACCGGTCGCCGGAGACCGATTCTGTACAGGGGTGAGTGTATAGGGTTAAACTTTGATTACATTGACACAGCTGTCCAACTGAAGAGTTAAAACAGGCATAAACATTTTTTAGTGCTAAATCTTGATAATGATGCTGATTGGCTGCTGGCGCTTCACGGGAACGCCTACACATAAATGTAGTGGTGACAGAAGATAACGAGACCACGCCTCGGAGGCCAGACTCTTTTCTCAGCGGATTCACGAAGGCGAGCGAGAGTAGGATAAGCAAGACTACCCAGAATATTGAAAAACCCAAGAAGGAAGATGAATTATAATATATATATATATATATATATACAGATTTACTTTTTCTGCTGGTAAGGCGTTTTTGATATATATATATTTATATATATATATATATATATATATATATATATAATGCCTTACTAGCAGAAAAGTAAATCTGGTTACACTATTCAAAGAATGTCTATTTGCAAAACAATAAAGCAAAGCTTTTTTGGGTGAATATAATATACAGGAGTGATATGCAGATAAAAATAATGAAGAAGCATGATTAAAACAACGTCAAAGTTAAAATACAAGAATGATGACATACGTGGTAATGTGCATACTTTCTGGGAGACACTGATGCATACATTTTTTTCTCTTTATTACGTGTTCATTTTTCAAACAACATACAACAGTGAAGTTGGCACCAAGCTGACAACAAATCCACAAACTAGTCTTAAAATGTATGCCTTAACAAAGCCAGGGGTTAAAAGTAATAAAGAAGAACACACACAGTATTTGTTTAAAATAACAAATACCTTCCCCAGCATTAGTGTGAGCCACATACATAAGTTCTTTAAATGTAACATTATTTGTTTAAGCTCAGAGCAGCGAACAATGTTTTAAAAACATATTACAGCACATTTATAATGTTGATGCTTGCAAACTCTGACTGATTTGAATGTTATGTATATTTTTTTAAGATGGCATGGTATCAGAACATAACTAATATCTGGCAAGCACCACGTCAACATTGCTGGTGTAAGAAAGTTATGATTTCATTCACTAGGTGGTGCAGTTTACTGCAGAAATTCATAAAAAAAATTCTATAATCAACACCAACCAAAAATATGTAATTTCTTTTGCAGATTTTCTTGAATTTTTTTATTGTTCTTGCCTTCAAGATTTATACAACCATGTTGTTGATTGCATAACCCAACAGATCATAACAGGTCTCAAACTACCAATGCTGTTCACAGCTCATCTCCGAGACTGTAGTCGACTTTGCCAGTGAGCCAGAATCCCTCCATCTGTGCGACGTTCACCCAGTCAACCACCATCCACCAGTCATCAACGTAATTGTTACGGCGGTACTCGTGCTTCAGATAGTAGGCGTGCTCCCAGACGTCAATCACCAACAACGGCATCAGGCCATCAGTGATCGGAGAATCCTGATTGGCCGTGGTCACGATGGCAAGCTCGGCATTCGCGTCAAATGACTTGCGCACCAACCAAACATATCCTGGAATATGCAAACCATATTCAGACAGTGTTTCTCGGAATATGGTTTCATTGCTAAATTCACCACACAACATTTATTAGAAAACATAATAAATAAGAAGTGCAGTTTGAACTTTTCTAGAGGCACAATAAACATGCAGCACCACGGACACACCAATAAACATGCAGCACCACGGACACATCAATAAACATGCAGCACCACGGACAAACCAATAAACATGCAGCACCGCGGACACACCAATAAACATGCAGCACCACGGACACACCAATAAACATGCAGCACCACGGACACACCAATAAACATGCAGCACCACGGACACACCAATAAACATGCAGCACCGCGGACACACCAATAAACATGCAGCACCGCGGACAAACCAATAAACATGCAGCACCACGGACACACCAATAAACATGCAGCACCACGGACACACCAATAAACATGCAGCACCGCGGACACACCAATAAACATGCAGCACCGCGGACACACCAATAAACATGCAGCACCGCGGACACACCAATAAACATGCAGCACCGCGGACACACCAATAAACATGCAGCACCGCGGACACACCAATAAACATGCAGCACCGCGGACACACCAATAAACATGCAGCACCACGGACACATCAATAAACATGCAGCACCGCGGACACACCAATAAACATGCAGCACCACGGACACACCAATAAACATGCAGCACCACGGACACACCAATAAACATGCAGCACCACGGACACACCAATAAACATGCAGCACCACGGACACACCAATAAACATGCAGCACCACGGACACACCAATAAACATGCAGCACCACGGACACACCAATAAACATGCAGCACCACGGACACACCAATAAACATGCAGCACCACGGACACACCAATAAACATGCAGCACCACGGACACACCAATAACGACACACGTGGTACGTGAAAGAGAGTCTAGTATTAGAAACCCTGAAGTGGAATTCTATCAAAATATTCAGGACTGAATGTTATTCCTCTGAAAGGTTCTACATTGCTCAGTGTCTGTTTACACCACAACGTACATAATACAAAATATTCAGTTATATTAATACATTCACTGTTGTAAATATGTCTTATGATGAACTAAATCACTTAATGAAAAACACGCTGCAGCACAGTTGCAAACCCTGAGTGGTGCACATCTCTAAGATTTTTAATTAACAGATATCTGTACATAACAAATATTATGCCATGCTAACTGCAATATATTATTATATCACCATCTTTATGCACACTCAATATCCACAAACAGGTACATATTATACAAATAATAAAGTTACATATAAGAAACAACAGTTAGAAAACAATATATATTGTGCTTAGATATGAAATCGCAGCACCACATTTATTGACTGGTTATCGCATGGCTTCGGTACAACTGACTGCACACAGTGAACCTATTTTCTAGGTTTGTTCTTTGGATATTTTGACCTGATGATCTATTATTCCCATTATTGGCACCTATGCTGCACATCATTTATAGACCTACCAGAGCCGAACAATGAAGCAGCCTCTTGGGTGAACTTCTCCTGGAAAGCCTCATAACTTCCGAAGGTAGATGTGATGTCGTTGAGTAGTTTTCCAGTTGGAACGCGGGTTGCATTTGCTGGATTCGGTGATAGGCAGGCAAAATAGATAGCATGGTTGAAGAACCTAAAAAATTAAATATGAAAAGTAATGTCATTCAAGTTTATTGACTGTAAAACAATATCACACAAATAATACATTTGTTACCAATTAGGTTACTTACCTATTGTCAATTTGTAAAATAAATAATAGAGTGTACAATATAGTATATTTAATTAGTTATATTATCTGCATGCAGTGATTAATAACATATTTAGTATATACTTTGTAACTGCAGCACAATATTAATATTTATGAGTTATAATTTCATCACTTAGCACAGCCATTATTTTTGCTTGCTTCCCACAGTGCTTGCCAGGGAGGGTCCAATTACAAAAATAAAATTAATAGGTGTCATAAGAGCAAGGCACAATTTGCGATGTAAAAAAATACAGTAATTTATCATAACTGATGTGTAATTGTTTCAAATAAAAATTAATTATAATTATGCCATTTACAATTGCAATTGGCCCTTAATCAATTACAGTTAGGTAATTGGACCAGCCCAGGTGCTTGCTATACATGTTTACCTAGTTCATTTATTAATCAAACTACTAAAGCATCAACTAACCATCAGTGTCAAATAAAAAAGGCTAGTTTTGCAACTGAATGACAGGTAATCAATTGCTCTATGTTTGTGAGAAAATATCTTGACATCTTGATGCTAAATTTCAGGAGGCTAAATCTGACTATTTAGGACTGTTAATTGTAACTCCATCACCGGGAGTGGATGGACTTCCTCCAAAACTACTGATGGAAACAGTAGAACAAATCAGTATACCACTTGCAAGAATGTTTTTCCTTTTGAATGGAAAGAAGCAAACATCATACCATTATTTAAAAAGGGTTCGACAAATAAGTCAGAGATTAAAGACCAGTGAGTTTGACGTCAGCGATTTGTAAATTATTAGAAAGGCTAATTAAAGACATGGTGGACTTCCTTGTTAGGCATAAATTATTAAATTCATCTCAACATGGATTCCTAAAAGCGTGGTCATGCTTAACAAATATGTTACGCTTTTTTGGAAGAAATCACTTAGTGGATAGATGAAGGATCGCCAACAGATATTATCTACTTAGATTTTCAGAAAGCTTTTGACAAAGTGCCACATCAAAGATTACTACTTAAATTAAAAGCCCATGGTATTGAGGATGGCATAATTGACTGGATAGAAATATGGCTGACATGGTAGGAAGCATGTTGTAGTAGATGGAGGAGTTTCAAACTGGAAATCAGTTTTGAGTGGGGTACCACAAGGATCAGTATTAGGACATTTATTATTCTTAATATATATCAATGATTTGGACGACAATATAACAAGTAACGTACTCAAATTTGCGGATTACACAAAAGTGTTTAGAAAGTGTTCAGTTTATCACTAATGGTGATAAACAACATTTACAAGACGATCTAGACAGATTAGTGAAATGGTCTGAGAAATGGCAAATGTTGTTAATTTTTGGATAATGTAAATGCCTACATATAGGACATGGGAACTTGGATGTAAACTATAAAATGGGAGATACTGTTCTGGGTACTACTGTAAAAGAAAAGGACTTAGGAGTAACAATATTAAAGCACTGATATGAAAGTTTCAGAGCAGTGTTGCTTTGCAGCTTCAAAGGGTAATGAAATTCTTGGGTTGATTAGGAGAAACATAACATACATATCACTCCAAATCGAAGCCTCCAAAGTTCACTTTCACAGCCAAACATCACATTAATCAGAATGTCTTGCAGGATTTAAAAAATCATGATTTAAAAAAAAATCGGATTTTTTTTTTAAATCGGTATTTTTGCATATATGAAGACATTAGACAATGTCCACAAGGCCTCACCCCCTGTATATAAACATTTATATATAGATGTTTATATTTATAAACTCTTTCAAACGTGTTCTACTGAAATCGATTTGGGTACTTGTCTTAACAGAGCTTACTTGATTTTTGCATATATGAAGACATTAGACAATGTCCACAAGGCCTCACCCCCTGTAGTTGCATAATCTGTCTTGGAAAGGAAAGCATGCTGTGTGTATGTGGCTGTAGCAGTGGTCATTATTGTTTGCTGAGAGGATGGATTAGCACCTGTCAAGGGCTCTGCGTACTCTATGGGTCTCCAACCAGACTGCAAACCGGTACAGTATTAAACAATTGTCACCAAAACTGTCTCACATGAGTCAACATACTGAATTGGTAACAACTAGCACAACCTCTAAGCCGACTTTAACCCAGAAAATTCTGACTTGAAAAGATACTTCCTCCTGAAGACAAATTTGTGTGGCTTCACTGAATTCAGAAAGGGAATAGCTCAAACATACACAATGTCATAAAATATTTGACTATCAGGTTATCTGGGGACAATACAACTACACAAGTGTGCACCTATTGTGCTTTTGTATTAAAAAACATACAAAACTGTGATCTCGATGCTTGTAAACAATTATTTGTGTTAAATTCACATAAATCAATGATTAATAAAATCCAAAATTAAAAAATCATGAATCAATGATTTAAAAATTTTTTTTGGGTGATTTAAATCGTGATTTAAATCAAACAACCCTGATGTCTTGTCACATTATATTGTCATTCAGATTGTCTGCCTCCTTCGTATCACCAGTATGAAGTAAATTGGCGTAATATCCTTCAAACATTGTCGAAATCTACGATTCTCGCAACTTTATGCACCATGTTTATTTTTGTGTTTCCCTGGTATTCTCCAAGATACTGACATCATTAAATGTGGATCCAGTAGGCATCCATGTTATAAATGCCAGAATTAGTACAGTAAGTACTGTAATGTGCCTCACTAATACAGTCTGACTCAGCCGTGGCCGCCAGGATGAATCGGTGGACTGGGGCAAAAAACTTGCGTATCTTGGCTAACTGAATCGGCGGGAAGCATTTTAAACTGGCAGCTACACTGTACCAATAAAAAGGCCTTAATTTCGAACACTGATTTTAGCCATGTGATAGCTGCACGTGCATTACTATATTAGATTAGCAAGGAACTGCAGATGACACATTATTGGAACAATATAATTTATAATTTTTTATCATGCAGTTGTAGATAATATTTTATATATAGTGAACAGAATTCTTTTCACGGTTTTTCAAGAATTATATTTATTTAATAAAAAATATGTGATTGGCTTACCCGCCACCTTGATTTCCTATTCTAATCCTATATTTCTCTGGAACTTCCCCCAGATTCTTAATCAGCTCGAAAATTGATTCCTTTGCAAACTTGCTGTCAGGCTCCTGAAAATGGAAAAACATTTTTTATTCAGTTGTATTACAATTATTAATTATTGTCACTGCAAGTTTTCATAAAGTATCCAACACTATTAAAAAGACACAAAATTAACATGACCCTGATTAAAAATATATATTCTGTAATGATCATGACATGGCAATAATAAATTCTTGACACTGTACAGAGAGGTGTGTTGAGGATTAAGTTAACATTAACATAAAAATATGATTACAAATGAGTACAACTGAATGAAATATGATAAGGGTAATCACACATAATTAAAATCTTAAGCTCTTCACTAGGGACTGTAACTTGAAACGATGAGATGAAATGTTGATTAAATAACTGCTGATGAATAAGATGTGTATTCAAGCATGGAGGCCATATCGTAAAAAGGACATAGACAAGCTAGAAAGAATACAACGAAGAGCAACTAAAATTATTCCAGAATTGAGAGACTTTAGTTACGAAAGTCGCTTATTACAATGTATTTTGACAGCACTAGAGACCAGGAGACTAAGAGGAGACCAAATAAAAGTGTTTAAAATAGTGAATGGTTATGAGGATGTTGACAGGAATATGTTCTTCAAACTTAAAGAAGGCAGTAGAACCAGAGGACACAAAGCAGCATTAGTTAAGGAGCAGTGTAGGTTAGACATGAGAAAGTACTCTTTCTCACAGAGGGTGATAAATGAATGGAACAAACTGCCAAATGATTGTGTTAATGCTAGTAGTGTGACTATGTTTAAAATAGAATTGACAGATTTTTGATAAGGAGAGGCTACACATAGATGAGAAAATATTTGGACACTCCATAAGCCAATGGCTTCCTTGTCCACTTGCCATCTGGAACTTTTTGTTTGGGATGGCAATCTTGTTAAATCTTGTTAAATCTAGTGCTTGTGGACTCGCATGTTGTTAACACTGCAGGTCAGGCAGAATCATGTATACAAGGTTCAACTGGTATAGATGTTGTACACTTCGCTGAGTACATTTCATGTGTACAAAATATATATGTTTATGAAATTGAATCTCTCTTTCAAAGAGCACCTGTCAGGATTATGCATTTATGGAATTCAAGACTACAATATTCCAAATGTGGTCTAACTATTGCTTTGTACAGGGGTACAATTAGCTGTTTCTCCTTATACGTGATAGTTCTCCTAATTAGCCCTAGAATTTGATTTCCTTTCAAAGCAGCAATCCCACATTGCTCTGAAACTTTCATGTTAGCACAAAATGTTACTCCCAAGTCCTTTTCTTGTGTGGTTCTACCTAGTATGGCATCCCCCATTTTATATTCTTCGTCCATGTTTCCATGTCCTATGTGTATACATTTACACTTCCCAAAATTGAATAGCATTTGCCATTTTCTGAACATTTAACTAATTTATCTAAATCATCCTGTAAACTTTGTTTATCTGTATCATTAGTAACCTTTCTGAATACTTTTGTGTCATCTGCAAATTTGAGTACTCATCAAGATATGTCACCTTCCAAATCATTTATATATATTAAAAACAGTATAGGGCCTAATACTGATCCCTGTGGTATCCCACTGAAAACAGATTTCCAGTTTGAAATCTCACCATCTACTAATGCTCTCTGTTTTCTGTGTGTAAGCCACTTCTCTATCCAGTTGATTACATCATTACCTATGCCATGGACTTTTAGTTTAAGTAACAATCTTTGATGTGGCACTTTATCGAAAGATTTCTGAAAATGTAAGTAGACAACATCCACTGGTGACCCGTCATCTACCCACTTTGTAATTTCTTCAAAAAAACATAAGAGATTAGTTAGACAAGACCTTGCTTTTAGGAACCTATGTAGAGATGTATTTATTAATTTATGTTTTACAAGGAATTCCACCATGTGGTCTCTAATTAATGTTTAGAGTAATTTACATACAACTGATGTTAAACTCACTGGTCTGTAATTTTCTGGCTTGTTCCTCGATCCCTTCTTAAACAGGGGCGTAATGTTTGCCTCTTTCCATTCTGAAGGAACTATTCCTTCTTCTAGTGACAAGTTAAACAATTTTGCAAGTGGTGTACTAATTTGCTCAACAATTTCCTTAAGCAGTTTTGGTGGTATCCCATCAACTCCAGGTGATTTATTATCTTTCATCTTCTTAATTTTGTTTGCTATCATTTCAGGAGTTACAAATAACTGCCCTAAATGTTCTGATGTATTGCCCTCAAATTTAGTAAATGGAACTGGAAGTGAGCTGATATTTTCTGTGGTAAAAACTGAGCTGAAATACTCATTCAGGACCTCTGCCATTTGAAACCCGTCTGAAATTATGTTTCCCCTGTTGTTTTCCAGTTGTCCGACCTGATCTCGAACTTTATGTTTAATAACTTACATAAGCATAGAAACTCTTGCTGTATTTTTTTTTTATATTATATGCCATTTTTTTCCGAATGTTCTTTTACATTTTCTAATTTCAGTTGTATATAGGTTAAGTGCCTCTTTGTAATTTGCAGTCTTCATCTTTCTGGTACGCCTATAAACCCATGTAGTTTGCTTAAACACTATTTTTCTAATAGCTTCTTTTGACAAGTGTTTCTTTCTAGACCGTTTTCCTTGTTTTTTCAAGGGAACAAATTTATCGATGATACTCTCAATTTCATATTTTAGAATATTCCAACATTCAATTGCATTCTTATTCATCAGCATGCTATTCCAATCTAGCTTTGCTAAGTATTTTCTCATATCTTGATATTTACCTTTGTGGAAGTTTCTCCTATACGTTTTTTTATTTTTACTTTGTGATTTTACATTGATGTCAAAATGTATTTGATTGTGGTCACTGTTACCCAATGGTTCATGTATTTTTACATTGTCCACTAATTCTTTTTGTGATGATAAAACTATATCTAATACATTTTCTCCCCTGGTTGGTTCCAGCACGTGCTGAGTAAGGAAACTCTCCTGAATTATAAATAGGAAGTGTTGGTCCTCACCCCCTGTACTCTCTACAGATTTCCATTGTATATGTCCATGGTTAAAATCTCCTATTATGATACATTTCCCTTTACTAACTTCCTTTATAGCATTTTGTATTTTTGTGTTATCCTCTTCGTTTATGTTTGGACTTTGGTAAACTTATCCAATAGTTAATTTTGAATTTCATGAAACTATTTTGCACAAAACAGCTTGATTGTAATCTGCTTAGCTTTCTAATTTTATTTCATAAGCCTGAATAGATTCTTTAACATATAAAATAACTCCCCCTCCCCTTCTTCCTATTCGATCTCTCCTAAACATTACGTATCCTGTCAATCCTAATTCAGCATCTGTAATGTCTGTGTTGGCCCATGATTCGGTTATACCAATTATGTGAGGGTGAATATCTTCTACCATACTGTTTAATTCGTTTTTCTTATTTACTATTCTACTAGCATTTAAACACATGTATCTATAACCTGCTTCAGACATGTTTTTTTGGACATACTGTTATTGGTTTATCTGTACTAGTGGCCTCTTGTCCTGCTTGAGGCATCTCTAAGTAAACCCCCTGAGCTTCTAGTTTAGTGTTTACTACCAAAAATATTTGATATGCTACCCATGCCACTGTCTACTGCTGCTGAGAGTCCATCCGCAAATACTGCTGCCCCCTTTCCACTTAGATGAAGCCCGTCCTTCATGTACATACAAAACTTCCCCACAAAACCTATGAGGGACAAGTATGTCAGAATTTTAAATACAATAGACTCAGCCCATCATGTAGCACTGACCATAGGTCAACAACCAGCTTAACATTTTGTATTTAAAAACTTGACTCCAAGTTCATCGCTCTTTAGCTATCATTATTGCTACCCAACTGGTGTGTGAGGTGTAAATGTTGGAACTAAAGTGACATTCAATCAAGCACATTGTGTGTTGGCCTTGTCTTACCCCACTGTACTGCCCTTTGTCCAAGGCTGTCTGGAGTGCTAAGTCCATCAGACTATCTATCTATGTTTATGCAGACGTGGCACCGGAAATGTACGTGAAACAATGCCCACTGCATCTGATCTACCATTACAGTAACCAAACGCATATACAAGCATGTTTATCAATATAAACTATTTACATGAAACCAAAAAATAAGTTTGACTGGAAATAATTGCTAATACAGTGCAGCAGAACAATTATTTGGATTTGGCACTGTATAAGAAAATCAATGTGTTATTATCCAACTGAAGAGACCCTGCATTATGACATGTGGTGAGAATGTTTAATTGATTTCAGTTCTATCTGTTTGGGACAGCCACAAATTAATTTGTTTTAATCACAATGTGATGCATACTATTTATAAATTATAACGCCAATTTTTTTATCTAAATCCTAACCCTCTGGCAGTTATTTAAGTACTGTCTATTCTTGTGGGTTCGCTAACTGTGAGCACTTCTCACAATCCATAAATCATGCCTGGCTGAAGCTGCAAATTGTACAACACATCAACACCATTTGAACCAAGTTCTAATTAAATGTTCAGCCAAAGCTACTGAATGAAATTAATCAACCATCGCAAAAAATTTCGTAACCAGATAAACACCTGGTACTGGATAAGTCTGACTTAACTTCTTAAGTCATTAGTTAAGATGATTACCAGATAACCATGCGTGGGTTCCCGTTTCTTCCCAAAATGGCAGGCCAGTGACTCCTGGGAGGTTGCCGTGTAGTTCGAGGGGGTCCTCGGCAAAATTGCCAAATTATTTTTTAATTGCACATTACATGAGTAACACAAAACTGGGCCTGGAGCCAGGAGGCCATAATGAGATATTTTGGGTAGTCATGGCTTGAGCTGTTTGAGTTGAAACAGTGGGAATCCCTGGGCTGGGAGCCTAACCTCAGCCGACTTCAGCTTCGGCTCAGGCCCAGAAAACCTACCTCTTCCCTCCATTCTGACAGCGCAGCGTTCATCTTCCGTTGGTAGGCTTGGTGATGACCGAGGGTAGTGGGCCGCTACCGTTTTCTCAGTGATGTGGGGTTCAAGGTCCGAAATGTTATACGGCAGAAATGGCAAAATGTAATAATTAACTTTCATCGTCATAGGTTGGTAAGGTTTTTTAGTTTGTAATCGTGACTCTGATGACACAGAAACCATGGTCATGCACATCGTTACAACTGTCAAAAGTGTAACACCCGCCATCTTGCGGTTACTCATATCGATTGCTGGAAAGACGCGCACCCAACTGACCAAAGAACCCTGCAAAAAGCCTGTCGAGTCGTTGACTCAGCGTTCTGGCGGCGATCTGGTAATCCGACGATTGCTCTAGGTCTAGGAATCTGCGATACCCTCACACTCCCCAATAGTGGCGCCACTCAGCGTATCGTAAAAGGCAAACTCCCATACAGTGGCGCCACACAGCAAATCACCACAATTGTATGCATGAGTTTACCAAATGAAATACAGATGAGCAGATTAGCACAGCAAAGGTAAGTTGTGGCAGTGGTGAAATGATTAGTGGCTCTACTTGTGGCGAGCTAGCGTGAAATAGTGATTGCCGCCACTGATGGGAAGTTTGCGATTTTATTTAATCCGTTTGATGGCGCTCAGATCGCCTCTTCGTTGCGCCCTCTGGAGGAAATACTTGCGTCCTATGATGGCTAGTTCTCCGCCCACCATGTGGCGCCACTATTATTGTGCGGCGCCCATTATTATGTTACCACTAAATACAGACATGCCAAGTGCTTTAATTAGGAGGAAGAAGACCCCGGGATCACTCCGATAATCTGTGAGTATATATATATAATCTGTGAGTATATATATATATATATATATATATATATATATATATATATATATATATATATATATATATATATATATATATATATATATATATATATATATATATATATATATATATATATATATATATATAATTTTATATATATTGAGGAGTCTCCTTTATTGTATTGTATTGTACCGTATTGTATTGATTAAACTCGCGGTTTGCCCGGTGTCTCCTTTTTGGCCCATCGCTTGGTCACCAAGAAGGAAATACCGAATTCCTACGTTAATGCATCAGCGAATCGTTGGGTTTCATGAAGCATTCGTACCGTACGAAGGAACTAATTCGAAACAGTGGAAGTTTGAAGAAGGTTGCGCTACCAGGAGCAATCGTAGAGGACACGCGTATGCCGTGAGACTCGCAATTTTGAATTAAATGTCACGGTCTCATGGCAAACTTATAAAATCTCACGCATGTTTTCATTGTCTTTAGGAATGAAAATTCCTCTCTGCAAAAAATAGACAGCATCTATTTGTTTGTGTCTCAAGCGATGGCTCCAGTTAATTTCACCGGTAATATCCGCCTTTTATCGAATAACCTGTGAAACGTGATCAGTGATTATGCAACAGCTGAGTATCAACCAGTGAAATTTCATGTTGGAAAGTAAGTGTTGAAGAAGAGCTGTACTTTACTTTTGGAATAAAACGTGCCTTCACAGGTTTCCAAATGACCAGGAAATTCGCTGAGGTCCCCATCTCATGCTTAAGACCCTCCACGGGTTGACAGCTATGGAACTGTACGTGTGTACGTACGAAAGGTACATGAAACGGGTCCAGGGTGCTTCAATAACAGTGACGGCGATGGTGATGATCATGGATGGTGGATGAAGGTGATGGTGACGATGATGATGGCGAAGACGATGGCGACGATGATGGTGATGGTGACGATGGTGATGATGATGGTGAAGATGACGACGATGATGATGATGGTTGGTGATGTGTAGGCATAGCCTCATTTAGGCCGTTGGCGTCTCATCGCAATATATCGCTAACCACTTCGGTTCCACCACGTGTCCATTCCTTGATGTTGTCCAGCCCAGTTGTCTTCTACTTCTTCCGTTTTGTCCTGGCACCCGATTAGTTCTCCTCCTATGCACCTAAGTAGCAGACTCTCGTGTCTTCCCTTCCAATGGCAATAATTACCCAGCTTCACTCGGTGGAACAGACATTCTTCTTGCCCCTACTTTAACCCTGATCCAGTTTTTATCTGCGTCCGTCCTAACCATCCTGCGCTATACATGCATCTCGAGTGCACATAGACGTTTTTCTTCTTACTTCTTGGGTGTCCATAACTGACTGTCACAATGAGCAAACAAGGCAGGCCACATGTAAGCAACGTGGATTGTAATGCTTTTCGTTCTATCCCGCATTACTCTAATTACTTCTGACGCTGTGTCTTTCAATCACAGTAGACGACTTATATTGGTTGCTGACTGTAGAACTTACGGAATAGTCGACAGCCCTCGCTGCTCATCAAGTATTATAGTTCACTGCGGATTAGCGTATGCGATAGAAGTTCATTATTATTATTATTATGTTTGTAGGATAATATTCTTTGTTTGGAAATAATGACGGCCAAGTGAGACACGTCGCTGAAACGCTTAAAGTCGTTGTCATATCATGTTTACATCATATAATAAAATGAAGATCAACTGTGCGTATAGGGTTAAAACAGCAGGACAGACCATATGTAAGCACACATATAACGCCCGATACACTCATGTAAAAAAATAATAATTATAATAACAATAACAACACTAAGCGAAATTTCGAGAAAAAACATGTCTTGATATTTTTGCGGAAGGTCCAAGCTTTAGATGATCTGAAAGTGACGGAAGTTGGTCCAGATGTTGGGCGCAGCTACAGAGAAAGCACGCTTGCCCAGTGTGGCTGTTGTATAGAGAGAGAACACAACACGTAAGAGTGGACAATTTTTATTTAATTCAATAGTTAACCAGAAACCAGTTTAACTGCTTAAAGCGAAACAAAAGTCATGGTCTGGGGCTATGCATAAATATAATAAAAACTAACCACGTGCAACTAAAATCTAGAATATCAGACCACTGGTGTACTCGGAATTTGCTCTATATGTGGGAGATGTTAAGCAGAGACACCGATAAAGGTTTTCGCAGTTTAGTTTAGTAAACAACAATATGTTACATAAGTTGAGTTTTGACGCAAACAGCATGGCCATATCTAATTGGCAAATATAGGAATAGGTGTATCTAAGTATATTTTTATTTGGCGAGCGAATTTTGCTAGATTTTGGCACTCGTGACGTAGGGTTATCTAGCAGTATGGCGCGGCCCAAGATGTATGTTCAACAGAGTTTTTCTAGTAAACCACTGGCATGATATTCTTAATTGTAGTTGCAAATGGATGTGTTATGGTAAAAAGGTACGTTCTTATATAGCGCGGCATCCAGTCCATAGGACCGCTCAAAGCGCTTTACACTTCACCCCCTGGCAGACCTGTTCATTCCAAGGTCATCTCAACTTCTCTGGGAAGCATTCAGCCACGCTGCAATTGCGCGAAGACTATTCGTTCACATTTCCATCACTGTCTGTATTGCCAGGTACTCATTTATACAGCTGAGTGAACTGTGGCAACGTGGGGTGATAAACTTGCCAAAGGTTCGAAGCGACCGCAGTGGGATTTCAAATCACGCCCCAGTACCTGTTGTAGGTGCATAGGCCCAAAACCATGACGTGTGTTTCCCTTTAATTATGGGTAGTGATAATGAGAAAAGGGGCTCCCTGTGCCCAACACAAACAAGGCAATTTTGCACACGTTGGAGTTTAGCTAAGTCTCTCTTAGCAATAAAAATATTGTTTACCAGTGAGTTGCAATAGTCAACTCGGCAACTAATTACTGCAATTGACTTTGTTTTGGCAGAAGATAAACATATGTGACGCCGAAGTCGACCGAGCTCACGCATAATAATATTATGGTAGAAAAGAATTTGCGTACTTGAGAAAAATGCTGGCAGAAGTTAAAGTAGCTGTCAAAGACAACATCTAGATAACGAATTACGGGGGCCATGTGTGTGCGTGCAGACATCCAGGGGAGGCTAGTCACGTAACAATGTTGCAGTTTCCTTTCCTGCACGCTTCCCTCCGGCTAGCTGTGCGTGTGTGTTTGCGAATTTCGGTACATGACACATCTTTGATGAGTGCAGCGCACTGCCGCCACGCAGTCCAGGAGCTGCCTCCACTACCTATGTTCGCTGTGTCACGTACAACGGGATGTGGTTGTTATGAAAACATCCAACACACCAGGCAACACACAAACAAACTGGGCCTAGTGCCAATGTAAGTGTTGTTTTCCGACCTCAGTATCTAGAGTGCAACAGGCCAACTGGGTCAAAGACTATGGTTAGGCCCGACCCCTGAGTTTTACGCCCGGTTGGCAGTGAACTTTACCCAAACAATCTAACAGAGCCTTTGCCAGAAGCTTAATTACAATAAGTATAACCGCTGTTTGAAACTCTCGCAGCTGGGCTATTTTAGCAGGATGTAGATCTAATAATGACAAATGTACGGTAAATAGAATAAAAGCTAGCAACATTAACCATGACGCTTCTGGTGAATATATCAGAACTAACGAGTCGTCGACAAACAAGTTCTAGAACAATCGCGCATCGCCGACACCATACATATTATGTTTCCACAAAAACAATAGCAAAAGTCGCAGATATCACCAATTGTCTTCGAGCTCTCATAACTGCTGCAAATTCGGCCGATATATCGGTCAGTGGAGTAAGTTCAACCGATCTCACTGAGTTTACTCAAGCGTTGCGGCCAGCACGTCATGATTAAACGAACACAATTAGTCTGGACCACATCAACGTCACTACATTCCAACCTTGCATTGTTGGCAACATTTATCGGTAGACCGGCCAGCCACCACACTGGCGAGTGCGCCAACGCCGCGTTGTAGTTCCCGTGGATGAGGCTCAGCTGTAAACACACACATACGGGCAGTTAAAAACGGGTGGATGCAAAGCTGCGCAGAACGCTGGACAAGACACACAAGTGGCAGGGAATCTGTATCATACAAATAAAAGGGCATCGATAGTAGATCAGACCGTCAAAATAATTTAGCCTTAATTCATGCATATTTAACGAACGCCTTTTGGATACTTCAAATTTCACTAGAACCCCCTGATCTCGCGTGGAATATGCGAGAAAAGCCAAACTTGAGACACCTCCTGTGAATTTACCTACCCAGCCGCCTCAGCAACAATAGCCCACGGCTCGAGATGTTTGACCCGTGTATTGGAGCCTCTGTGAGCAGAAGTGTTCAGACGGTTACAGGCCTTCCCTGACTTCCTATTTGCCCGTCCCTTTCTTCGACACGAGGCGCTGGCTTTGTATAAGCTCTAAGCAAGAGCACGAGGCGCTGGCTTTGTATAAGTTCTAAGCAAGAGCACGAGGCGCTGGCTTTATATAAGCTCTAAGCAAGAGATGCCAAATTGCAACGCATATTGGACTTGGTAACGCAGAAAATGTTAGGTGAAATGATGTCAGATGGCATGCTCTTGTTGGTGAGTGAGTGAGTGAGTGAATGAGTGAGTGGGTGGGTAGGTGGGTGGTGGATGGGGGTGAGCGAGCGAGTGAGTGAGTGAGTGAGTGAGTGAGTGAGTGAGTGAGTGAGTGAGTGAGTGAGTGAGTGAGTGAGTGAGTGAGTGAGTGAGTGAGTGAGTGAGTGATGCATTACGGGGAAAGTCCTGACCTCAATACAGCTTGATCTGTCAATACGTTCCAGTCTTAACTGCATCTTTGGCAACATTTATCGGGAGACCTGCAAGTCACACCACAAACGCATTACACTTCACCTCCTGCGCGTCTTGAAACTTCAACGTGTACACAATTGTTTCGCAAGGGTAGTTACCCGGTCTCCTCGTTTCTCTCACTCAATACCACTTTTAAATCATTGCATTGGCTCCCTGTCCGATGTCGCATTAGTTTTAAGATCTGTACATTTACCTATCAAGCACTGTCATCCAAGCAACCAGCATATTTACATTCACTGCTCACTCCTGCAAGACAGCCCAGACAGTATCGATCATCTAATTCTAATCTACTTTGTGTTCCCAGTGTTAATACAAATGTCGGAACTAGAGCTTTTTCAGTTGCTGCACCGACTCTGTGGAACTCACTCCCTGTTAGCGTTAACCATGTAGGAAATATAGCAACATTTCGCCGTAAACTGAAAATGTTTAAACTTGCTTATCCTCCATAGCCCCCCCCCAGCGTACCAATCGAACTGTTTACAACTGGAACTACTTATCGATTACGGACTGTTTAACCCCTTTTGTTTTGGTGCGCTGCCGAGTTTGGCTCTCCCGAGGATTTTAGCGCAGTAGAAGTATTTTATATATTATTATTATTATTCAAACGCCAACTCGACTTCTCTGGGAAGCATTCAGCAATGCTGTAATTACTGCGCGACGATTGGTCATTCATTTATATCCACCAATGTCTACAGCTGCCAGGTACTCTATATGTGAACTGACGCTGCACGAAGTGGACGAAATTGTCCAAACTTCAAATGGACAGGAGGATTCGAACCATGTCCTCTCGAACAAGAGTCCGACGTACTTAGCACTGCGCCGTGGCACCCCACTCTGCAGTGAACACACAGGTGTTCTCATTGTCACGACCATCCATCAGTAGCAGGACATGTGTGCCATGCAAATAGAGAGGCATTGCCAGTAAACTCGGTAGCATGGTATTTCTATCATACAAATCAACGGGTAATTGCCAGGGTTCTGGGGATCATTCGAAGACAACACTCAGTTGCTGTGCGGCACCAAACTTAGTTTCATAACTGAAGTTCCATCCTAGTGTAGGGCTGCAGCGTGCATGTACTGCCGTTTTTTTAATGTGCTTTCAACAGGAGTAACCATGCAATTCTTGTTTCGTTTGTTTAAAAGGCAGTATGCTACAACACGCTCGTAATTAACCAGTAGGTATATAGATGCAAAATCAGGTCTACATTTGATAATTTTCTCTGCGTTGCTAACACAGGATGCATATCCTCTCTACCAAAATCAACCAAGTCAAAGCCGACGAAGCATCTAGATTATATTTGACAGTGCATATGGCAGTCCCATATGCACCCTCTCCAGCGAAACTTATTAAACGATATGCACACCGTTCATTGTGCCACAGTTGATTTACACGTTTTTTGTTCAAACAATGATCAACAAATTGAGCTTTCACACGTGTATAACTGTGATGTCACAGTGTATTTTATACACTCAGGAAGGATCATCTTTCTGAAACTGGTGCCCTTTCGAGATTTTTTTATTTCTCTAAAACGCCCTGACCTTGCGTAGAATGCCTAACAGAAGCTATGCGTTAAACGCCGAGACAACCTCAATGAACTAAGCAATGGTCCATGTATCCAGCTGCCCCGACATGCATCAGAGGCTTCGCGAGCTCAGATTCGAGACGCCGCAGCTTTTGTTGTTACGAAGGAACTCGGTACACTTTATTACTGGCCTCCCTGACTTCTCATCTGGCCCTTCCTCCGCTTCAACTCGAATCAGATAAACACGTTGTAGGTGATTATATTATGTTTCAGTATTTATCCAATAAATGCCTGCCAGTCCAAGCCACATCAAAGTCACTTCCAGACATTGAGGTTAACTCAAAGTTCATTTGGTTGCCATGTTTGGTTTACTTTTTTATGTTGTTATCAGCAAGCGTGACACGCAACAGAACCATCGGCATACAGCTTCGAACGTCCTTAAATGTAATATCAATAACACTAATATCGATCACTATACTGGCAAAAAGAGAAAAATAATTGCATATTATGAAACAAAAACGACACGAAGATGATGACTGCAATGTGGGTAGATGCTTGTTTCCCGTGACGCTGCGTTGGTCCCCACGTTGATCACTGGTCGACCAGAGCCGAGTTCGACTTACTGACCAACGCCGGAAGCGAGCCTTTGTTTGGCGAGTGTATTCTTTGCCGACTCGATTATTCGTTACAATATTTGTTGGATAGAATTGCGCATGTGTCGTCGTGGATACACGATAGTTCTGAAAAATGAGTGTCGACATATGTAGTACCGGGTGCCATACCGTGGTCGAATTCGACTCCGACCAACACAGACCAGTGTTCACTCTAGTCTCGACCAGCGAACGCATTCCGACATTCCGACTGACCTCGTTTAGTCAGAATTATGTAACACAGACAACCAACATTGCCACCCCCTGCAGATGGTGGGCACCCTGGTCAAAAACAGCAACCACCGCAGCGTTATAGGAAACAAGAAGAGCATTTGCTCGTACTGAAGTCGTCTTCTTCGCATCGTTTTCATTTCACATTATACACTGTACAAGTATTTTTTTTCTGTCTGTGCTAGGAGAGTGATCGATATTAGTGTTATTTAAATTACATTTAGGGACATTAGAAGCTGTATGCCGATGGGCATGTTGCATGTCACGCTTGTCGCCACTGTGACGCAACCAGCATTGACTAATTCTCGTTTGGCTTAGATTAGTCGGAAGGACATGTACGCATGCGTCACGAGTCATACGCTGGCTATGCACAGACCACTGGTCGGTGTTAGTCGAACACGGCCCAGAGCTTCCACCACCTGTAGGCGGTGGCAACGTTGGCTGGTCGGTGTGACGTAATTCTGACCAAACCAGGTCAGGCAGAATGCGTCTGGCTTACGTTGGCCGCGACCACTGCACATATTGTAAGGTATAATCATGTCAGTAAAGAATACACCCTCCAAACAGAGGATTTCTCCCGGTTCCTCCTTCCAACTTCGTCTCTGTCACATGCCTCAGTTAGACTTCTTGGTGTGTTACAGACGAATGTAGGGCATAGTAAATTTGGATATACGATTTTTTTAATTCATATCATGTGACAATAGTGCCTTTGAGCAGGGACATTGTGTTAACGTTTTGCATAGTTATAAGAAAACGTGACCATCAGAACTTCTAAAAGGTTTTACCAGCAGCTGTCATCATCCCACTAACATGCTGGTCGAGTTTTGTCAAAATTAGACATTTCTAAGTCTTGTAATATGCCTGTATTTGCGATACCCCTCAATGTTTACCAATACTGGCATGAATTACGACGCACACGTGTCTAGTGGCCAAAAAATCACAAATATCCTTCCGCCTATTAAAATCGTCTAAACATCCACCATTTCACTCTCAACAGCTTCCACCAGCAAACCTGGTAATGTCCCTGCACAGTGAAAATCGTTGTTAAATAAATTGTGACTAATACGTTGCAATAATATCCAACTTGTAGCATTTTTAAATGCTTGTGTGGTTCTACAAGTGGTAATGTTTCCATAAAGGGAATTCCATAATCTCGCTATATATATGGAGATGTACATTGATTTTGCATTAGTACGAAAGCAAACTATGCAGAATGAATCGTTCTGTCTAGTACCATATACAGACACTGATGGTTTAATTTTTTTGGCAAATCACTTGGTAATTCATTATGAAAAACCCTAAACATAATAATAGCTGTCTTGAGCTTAACTAAATGTACACATTTTAGAACGCCTAATTGTTGAAAAAGAGTGCTTGTATGTTCCAAACGTTTTACTCCATAAACTAACCGAATTACTCATTTCTGTTATATAGTACTTTCACAGCAATAACTTAAATTTGGTAAAAACAAAGAACATTTCGATCAAAGAGACAATTTGCCTTATACATAACTGCTGCAACTATCAACAGTTTTAATATGACCTTATTTATTTGATATTTCCAGTTTAGAGATTCATCAATATAAACACCTAGACATTTCGTTACCTGTACTCTGGTTATTTGTTGATTATTAATGAACATGTTAATTTAAATATCAGGCGGACGGTTCCGGAATATCATGTAATTTGTTTTTGACAGATTCAATGTTAATTTGTTCCCTGCAAACCATTTAGCCAATTTGGTAAGTACCCCATTTGTCATGCCTTGTAGTTCTTTTAAATTATTACCAAATAAAATATATTCGTGTCATCCGCAAAGAGTATAAATTTAGCTAGTTTTGATACGTTACAAATATAATTAATATACAAATAGCTTTGGATCTAAAATGGATCCCCGAGGTACCGCGTCTACGCGAAAGAGACACCAACAGTCTACGCGAAAAGTCTCCAAGCGTCACAGGACATCAGGTCCAGTGAACTGAATAGTTTTGCTGATTTTTACAGGACCTGATTTTACCAGAGCCTAGAGAAACTTTAACCAGGTTCCCGATTAATTCACCAGAAGCGCTCCACTCACCATGGAGATAATTATATCTAACTATAATCGAGATAGCGTATGCTTTTATGTGTGTATGTTTATATGTGGTTATGTTCACGTTTTCCTCCTAGACGGCTTGCACCTCGGGCGCTAACTTTCAGGGATTAATCTACGACCCCCTCGAATGAAACGTAACGCCTTTATTTTTTCGAAATACCCCATATATCAAGGGTTCTTAGTGGTTTTTATGGTAAATCAAATGTCCGCTGCGTAAAACGTTAACTTCCAACAATCGCAGAAACCACAAGCGGCGAATACTTCGGTACGTGAGTGCATGAATAATTGACATATTCAAAGGTGCTCTAGGCAATCCCTGGAATTTGGTGGGTGCAACACATCAAAAGAATTGATTCCAAAGCAACTTGCCCTTCATACTGTCAAGTGACAGTATGAAGCTGAGTACCTCAAGTAAATCTCAAATTGGCAACATTCAGAAATCGCGGTGAGTGGACTTTACTGGAAATGGCCAAACTAGAGGGACAGCGTTTATTACAAGAGATAAATAATAAATAAAGCTGGTGTTTCTAACAGCCTCGGCCATTTCAAGGTTTCAACTGCTTTACTGAATATAATGAATGTGAGGTGAAATATGAGTGTTGTGTTCAGGGGTCATACAGAGAACATAAAGTAAAATTCAAGAACCTTTCCCAAAGAGTCTGAACATTATTTCAGAAACAACATTAAAATATTATGTTTCTTTCTAATACTCAACAGACTGTTTGTGCCACTCGTACATCTATCAGCACATGCAGTTGCACACAGAAAAGTCAATTGACTGTGACAATTTTTCCTTAATATGTCACTGACCCCTTTTTGTTTTACCTATAATAATTTCTCTATTTTAAATATTGCAGAAACCAGAGCATTTCTCATTTGTACTCAAATTGGTGTTTGGAGTCTGAGTGGCTGAAGTTACAGCATATTTACAGCTTTGTTAATATTATTAAGCAACGCCTAGCAATGAATTACGATTATGGTAGCTAAATTTAGCTGCGGCAATGCCGTAACTTTATCTACAGAATTTTCAAATCGCAAACACCATGGCATAGTGATTTCATGTGCTGAAGTCTTTCCACAAAACATGTTTTCATCTTCTTTTACTTCGTAAATATATCCATAAAACAACTTTTCTAATAATTTGTTTGCATGCAATTGATGAAATAGCAAGTTAGTTATTTAGAATATTGATCCCTCAGACCACGCTTTCTTCAGATAAAAAATACAAAACGGCATTAAAGGCATAAAATGTTGTCACAATCAGTATACACCTTAAATCACGTTAATTTCTGATCACCTTCTATCCTTCACGACCCAATGTTTATATTTGTTGTCTAATAACCACTCGTCTCACATTACAATGGCTCTTAGCTCACAACATAGTGATTTTCAAACATAAAATCACTTACTGTTTAAAAATTTACAGTACCCATTTTTATTTATTTATTCACTCATTACCTTGACATGACTAAGTTTAACTGTTGGTAATTTACCCAGTATATTTGTGTGGACCTGATGATTTTTTCGATATTTTAAAGCTGCTATTTATTTTTCAATTTTTTTTATTTTAGCTATTACTAAGTGGTGGACAAATTGTAACGGGAGTAATTGGCGTAGTTGTCATCGACATCGTGAAAATGTTGGTAATCGATACAAATAAAATCACATATGCCTCCAGGCTCCACGATTTTACACACCTAAAGAAAACGATTGCCATAGTTTCTAATGCATATCTGGTGTGGATTGCATGATTGACACTAGTATACTACCCCCGATTGACGACAGTGTAAATGTAGTTACAGTACTCTCTGGCTGCTTGCTACCGAATGTTTGGTGAGCGATAATGCCTTTAATCATCAATGCCCAGCCGAAATTATGGGTGAAATGTCTCTACTTAACGGGTTCGTTACTCCCAATTGGCATGAACACAAAATGTACTTGTCCTGTATGCGTGACCATTTCTGACTCTTCGTCTCTTACTTAGGATTACTTAGGTTCTTCCTGACCGTAGGCTGTGGCCTCTGTGGTCAGATCTTCAACTTCCCTTGGAATGCTCTACGACTGCCTGGCAAGGCAGCTTTGTAGTTGTAGAGAAACGCCTCAGTACCCCAACATCTATCTAGACGGTTTTTAAATGAGTTGACACTTGGGGCAGTGACAACTACTTCCGGTAGATCATTCCATAATCTGGTAACTCTGAGAAGTTTTCTTTTCTAACATTTGTACAAACACATTATATAAACAATTTCAAACTATGACCCATTGTTCCTTCCCTTGTATCACTGTCTTTGTGCAGCTTGACAATGTTAGATACATCACTGTCATATTTACCATGGAACAATGTATATACCTCAATCATATCACCACGAGTTCGTCTATATGCAAGTGTAGGAAGTTTCAATCTCTGAAGTCTTTCCTCGTAAGGAATATTTTTCATACCAGGAAGCTGCTTTGTTGCGCGTCTTTGCACATTTTCGATGGCATCTTTGTATTTATGTTTATAAGGGGACCATATTGATATTGCATAATGTAGATGACTCTAGATGAATCAATTATAACCCCAATGTTTTTTTGTTCTTCTATTCCTCCTAATTCATGGGCAGTATTATCTATCACCACGAGTGCGTCTATATGCAAGTGTAGGAAGTTTCAATCTCTGAAGTCTTTCCTCGTAAGGAGTATTCTTCATACCAGGAAGCTGCTTTGTTGCGCGTCTTTGCACATTTTCGATGGCATCTCTGTATTTATGTTTATAAGGGGACCATATTGATATTGCATAATGTATATGACTCTAGATGAATCAATTATAACCCCAATTTCTTCTATTCCTCCTAATTCATGGGCAGTATTATCTATATTCAGGTTGTATGCATACTCCTGCTGTATTATTTTCCATACAATTACATTTATTTGGGTGGAACCTTAATAACCATTTACTTGACCAAGATGTTAAATAATCTAAATCGTTCTGTAGTGTATGCTGGTCATTTGGACTAGTGATCGTTTTGAAAACCTTTATATCATCCGCAAACATATATACATTCGAAACTATATTCTCAGGAAGATCATTTATGTATAATACAAATAGGATCGGTCCTAAGACACTGCCCTGTGGTTACCACTTGTTATATTTGCCCACTCAGAATGTGTACCATTTACATTGACCTGCTGTACACGGTCAGACAAGAACGCATGGATCCATCTTAATGTGTAATACTCTAACATATGATTTAAGTTTGCCTATCAATCTTTTGTGAAGGAAGGTGTCGAATGTATTCATGAAGTCCAAATATACCACGTACAGATTCCCCTCTATCCATGAGTACCGCAGAACGACCTTTAATAAAACCAAATTGTTGCGTACTGAATAATTTATTCCTAATCATATGATTGACAATTACATATTATACTTGTTAAACTGACTGGTCTATAATTTCCTGCGTTTTTTTCGATTACCCTTCTTAAATAAAATATGGCTGAGATACTTCCCTGTTTCCAATCCTTTGGTAGTTCACCCACAGCCAATGAATTATTAAATAGCCTAGCTAGTGGTTTACATATATGATTAGATATCTCTTTCAACAACCGCTTGGAACCATTGCTTTAGTTGAAAATGATCGTGCTGCCGTAAAAACTCGACATTTTAGGAACGACCTTGCTCGTATCGCGGCCGACTTGTTGACATCTTGTTGCCAGCCTGAGAACAACGGTTTGTACGCTAGATGGCGGTAGCAATTGTAATATACGCTAGGTGGCAGCATTTTTTCCCGTCGTATGATAGCCTCAACACCGAGTCTAGTTCAGAAGAGCCGGGTTCCAAAACACCCGAAGTCCATTTTAATAAACAACAAAATAAAAATAGTACTACGTAGAATCATAAATTTAAAGCCAAACACAATTGCGATTAATGAGGTAAACCTAAGAACCCAAAATATCTAGTTATTACAGAGTTGTCGTATAAATGTCTAGTTATTACAGAGTTAAGTTTCGTATAAATGTAATGCCAATGCCAATGGTCTTTTCATTTTATTCCCGAGCAATTCGCATAATATTATGGAATATGATTCCACCAAAAATTACCAACATAAAAAACCCAAATCGTTTCAAGAAGCTACCATGGAACTCTATTTTCAACACACCTCCTCACCTAATTAAACTGCCTTTAAAACACAGCAGCGTAAACTTATTCCATGGAGTGGGTATGGAGATAGGCAAAGTCAATCGCCCTACAATGTTTTTCTATCTGGCTGTTGCTACTAGTACGGCGAAGATCTCGCTCGGTCGAAACGTAAGTATTTTCATGAAACGTGAAACCTTACAAAAACGACATAAACAGAGCACTAAACACGTCTTTCGTGTCTGTATGCATTCTTTTAAAAGTATATCACTAAAGTTACCTGACAATAACCATGTAAAAGTGTGAAATTATTACCTTTTTGTCAGAACGCATGTGCTTGTCAAGGTTTGTATATAACCGGATGTTGTTGTGAGCGAGATTAGCAAGCGGGATTTCCATAGATCTATATAAGGTCACGCTAAGAATTGCCGTCTGCTGTCCATAGAGTTACATCATTAATAATGCCCCTATAAACTACTAACTTACTAACGGGTGTTTTATTTATGTCTGTGCTGCTGGCCCATTCTGGCTTCATTCTACACGAAATCGCGTTTGATCATGTGACGCAAAGGCAACATCACGTGCACAGTATGGCGGCTAATTGTGAAATGTTTTCTATGTCACCGATAAAAGTACTCATAAGTAATTATTTGGAGCACATTTCTTCAGTTTCTTGACGCTCAATCGTCGGTTGTATGTCACGGAATACACATGTGAAACGGTTAGTGCGTATCGGTTTTAAAACTTAAGTTATTATTTCCGTAGCCAAATGGCTACGGAACTTTTTTTTGCCTAGTATGGAGATGGTCTATGTGTGCATGTGGCAAGACAGCGACAGTATGCATACGCATAACCAACCTACTTAAAATTTTCATATGACATCCTATACATAAAATAAATAAAACTATCAATTAAAAACCCTTTCAGTAACATTAAAGATACTACATAGTCTTTTAGTACCATCCACAGCGCATGCGCACAGACCACCATAAACTCCTGCGTTAGCCCAAGATTGCGCTGTTTGGAGTGTAACCACTTGAGACTTCTCGCCTATAAAATAGAATAGTGCCTACTCAATTCTATTTTTTGCTCGTCTCATTTCAAATAAATTTTGTGAAAAACCAAACCAACCTAATATCCACTCATTTTTCACTGCAACATGCTAGCTCAACTTTTGTATGTAATTTTTGTGAATTCATCAGACAAACTATTAAATTGCTTAATGCTTGTTCGAGCATTGAGTAAAAGTGATAATCGAAATGCTGAAAAAGATTTTGGTCTTTGGTGAAATGTCGTACCTTTGTCGTGTGATCGGCGAGAGGATTGAAGTCACGCCCGTGATCAGCATTGACTCGCACAGTGTTTACCATTTTGGATATCCACTATTTTGATCCTTACCAGATATTACGACTGAATTCAATTCTTTCAATGATTTGAACAAGAATATGCATTTTTTATTAAACAGACTGTGCACATTACGAAATGATGTATGTACCCAGAATCTGGGTGCATACACAATTAACTAATTATGATGCCATCCGGACATTTGACTAATTCATAAAATAAGTATGAACTTTTATCAGTTTACACGATTCAATTCGAATTGACTTTAACCCTATACACTCCCCCCTATTTTAGACTGAGTTTGATATAATTAATTTATGCCACCTTTAAACAAACACTGACAATGCAATACCAACACATTATATATGGTTGGAAAGATAAGACCCTACTCTATCCCACTGCGATAATTTTGGTACACTTATCAGTGACATTTGACCTTGACCTTCTTTTCAATCAAGGTCATAAGTATCGAGCAGTGTAACTTTATATGAAACCATAACGATTTACTAATTGAATCTTCTAGTTAGAAAGCTTTTGGATATTTATTATGATAGCTCATGAAAATACCTTTGTCATAATATATAACACTTGTATTTGCTATCTTTATTAGATATTTTATCAGCATCCATCATAAAATGACTACTGGGCCGCATACTGGGTCTAGGCTGAGGACTGGTTTTGGTGTTGCTGTGACTTCACATTTTCCTGGACTACTCCATTTTCTTGATCAGTACTAAATGGAATAGAAGAAAAATTTCTAAGTTTTCTAACAGTTTTGAAGGCATTTCTATGATAAAATAAATTATTTACTAACTGGCCATATCTAACCGCCATGGCATGGATGTACCATTTGATTTCAGTAAATCATTTATTATTATTTCAATCATTTCTCACAGATTGACATTTTTGCTGCAGACAATAAGACTATGACTTTAGCGTTTAATTCATGCATTTTCTCCATTCACGTCAGAAAGAAATGGGTAAAGAAATGAGTCAGAAACTGAGGAAGTGCATTCAATGACAATGTAAACACAAACCCGGAAGTGGTTGTGACATTCAAACACTCGCTCAACTGGGGTATGTCTTGAGACTTGATCATACAAAACTGTTAAAATAGCAACTATTTTATAATCCAATCATTACTTTGTAAAACTAGCATAATGTATTTCGGTTTTGGTCAAAATCAAGGTCAAACTTGGTCCGTAAAACTTAGGTCTAAATCGGGATCTAACCCCTAATTGATCACTTCTTCTTTGTCGGTGTCTAAGACTAAGCACCCTTTTCATCGCTTTCGTCGTCATTTTCCATAAGCACAGCCAGCACCTCTTCGCAAGTATACCTCTTTCGAACATTAGCCATATTTTGTGAGCGTTTAGTATTTTTTTATAAAGTGTAGCGATCCCCACTGTGACTTGTAGAAGAATCACTGACATGATCGACTGCATGACATTCTCGGCCGAAACGTCATTTAGCAGCGCCTCTATCGGAAAACTGATGATGTAAGCTTTCAAATGGTATATAATTGATCACCAGTTGGCAGCATAGACGTGGTGTAATGCTTCTTGAAGTTACCGGTCGCCGGAGACCGATTCTGTACAGGGGTGAGCGTATAGGGTTAAACTTTGATTACATTGACACAGCTGTCCAACTGAAGAGTTAAAACAGGCATAAACAATTTTTAGTGCTAAATCTTGATAATGATGCTGATTGGCTGCTGGCGCTTCACGGGAACGCCTACACATAAATGTAGTGGTGACAGAAGATAACGAGACCACGCCTCTGAGGCCAGACTCTTTTCTCAGCGGATTCACGAAGGCGAGCGAGAGTAGGATAAGCAAGACTACCCAGAATATTGAAAAACCCAAGAAGGAAGATGAATTATTATATATATATATATATATATATATATATATATATATATACAGATTTACTTTTTCTGCTGGTAAGCGTTTTATATATATATATATATATATATATATATATATATATATATATATATATATATATATATATATATTATAATATATAATATATATATATATATTTATATATATATATATATATATATATATATATATATATATATATAATGCCTTACTAGCAGAAAAGTAAATCTGGTTACACTATTCAAAGAATGTCTATTTGCAAAACAATAAAGCAAAGCTTTTTTGGGTGAATATAATATACAGGAGTGATATGCAGATAAAAATAATGAAGAAGCATGATTAAAACAACGTCAAAGTTAAAATACAAGAACGATGAAATACGTGGTAATGTGCATACTTTCTGGGAGACACTGATGCATACATTTTTTTCTCTTTATTACGTGTTCATTTTTCAAACAACATACAACAGTGAAGTTGGCACCAAGCTGACAACAAATCCACAAACTAGTCTTAAAATGTATGCCTTAACAAAGCCAGGGGTTAAAAGTAATAAAAAAGAACACACACAGTATTTGTTTAAAATAACAAATACCTTCCCCAGCATTAGTGTGAGCCACATACATAAGTTCTTTAAATGTAACATTATTTGTTTAAGCTCAGAGCAGCGAAAATGTTTTAAAACATATTACAGCACATTTATAATGTTGATGCTTGCAAACTCTGACTGATTTGAATGTTATGTATATTTTTTTAAGATGGCATGGTATCAGAACATAACTAATATCTGGCAAGCATCACGTCAACATTGCTGGTGTAAGAAAGTTATGATTTCATTCACTGGTGGTGGTGCAGTTTACTGCTGAAATTCATAAAAAAAATTCTATAATCAACACCAACCAAAAATATGTAATTTCTTTTGCAGATTTTCTTGAATTTTTTATTGTTCTTGCCTTCAAGATTTATACAACCATGTTGTTGATTGCATAACCCAACAGATCATAACAGGTCTCAAACTACCAATGCTGTTCACAGCTCATCTCCGAGACTGTAGTCGACTTTGCCAGTGAGCCAGAATCCCTCCATCTGTGCGACGTTCACCCAGTCAACCACCATCCACCAGTCATCAACGTAATTGTTACGGCGGTACTCGTGCTTCAGATAGTAGGCGTGCTCCCAGACGTCAATCACCAACAACGGCATCAGGCCATCAGTGATCGGAGAATCCTGATTGGCCGTGGTCACGATGGCAAGCTCGGCATTCGCGTCAAATGACTTGCGCACCAACCAAACATATCCTGGAATATGCAAACCATATTCAGACAGTGTTTCTCGGAATATGGTTTCATTGCTAAATTCACCACACAACATTTATTAGAAAACATAATAAATAAGAAGTGCAGTTTGAACTTTTCTAGAGGCACAATAAACATGCAGCACCACGGACACACCAATAAACATGCAGCACCACGGACACACCAATAAACATCAGCACCACGGTCACACCAATAAACATGCAGCACCTCGGACACACCAATAAACATGCAGCACCTCGGACACACCAATAAACATGCAGCACCACGGACACACCAATAAACATGCAGCACCACGGACACACCAATAAACATGCAGCACCACGGACACACCAATAAACATGCAGCACCAGGGACACACCAATAAACATGCAGCACCACGGACACACCAATAAACATGCAGCACCACGGACACACCAATAACGACACACGTGGTACGTGAAAGAGAGTCTAGTATTAGAAACCCTGAAGTGGAATTCTATCAAAATATTCAGGACTGAATGTTATTCCTCTGAAAGGTTCTACATTGCTCAGTGTCTGTTTACACCACAACGTACATAATACAAAATATTCAGTTATATTAATACATTCATTGTTGTAAATATGTCTTATGATGAACTAAATCACTTAATGAAAAACACGCTGCAGCACAGTTGCAAACCCTGAGTGGTGCACATCTCTAAGATTTTTAATTAACAGATATCTGTACATAACAAATATTATGCCATGCTAACTGCAATATATTATTATATCACCATCTTTATGCACACTCAATATCCACAAACAGGTACATATTATACAAATAATAAAGTTACATATAAGAAACAACAGTTAGAAAACAATATATATTGTGCTTAGATATGAAATCGCAGCACCACATTTATTGACTGGTTATCGCATGGCTTCGGTACAACTGACTGCACACAGTGAACCTATTTTCTAGGTTTGTTCTTTGGATATTTTGACCTGATGATCTATTATTCCCATTATTGGCACCTATGCTGCACATCATTTATAGACCTACCAGAGCCGAACAATGAAGCAGCCTCTTGGGTGAACTTCTCCTGGAAAGCCTCATAACTTCCGAAGGTAGATGTGATGTCGCTGAGTAGTTTTCCAGTTGGAACGCGGGTTGCATTTGCTGGATTCGGTGATAGGCAGGCAAAATAGATAGCATGGTTGAAGAACCTAAAAAATTAAATATGAAAAGTAATGTCATTCAAGTTTATTGACTGTAAAACAATATCACACAAATAATACATTTGTTACCAATTAGGTTACTTACCTATTGTCAATTTGTAAAATAAATAATAGAGTGTACAATATAGTATATTTAATTAGTTATATTATCTGCATGCAGTGATTAATAACATATTTAGTATATACTTTGTAACTGCAGCACAATATTAATATTTATGAGTTATAATTTCATCACTTAGCACAGCCATTATTTTTGCTTGCTTCCCACAGTGCTTGCCAGGGAGGGTCCAATTACAAAAATAAAATTAATAGGAGTCATAAGAGCAAGGCACAATTTGCGATGTAAAAAAATACAGTAATTTATCATAACTGATGTGTAATTGTTTCAAATAAAAATTCATTATAATTATGCCATTTACAATTGCAATTGGCCCTTAATCAATTACAGTTAGGTAATTGGACCAGCCCAGGTGCTTGCTATACATGTTTACCTAGTTCATTTATTAATCAAACTACTAAAGCATCAACTAACCATCAGTGTCAAATAAAAAAAGGCTAGTTTTGCAACTGAATGACAGGTAATCAATTGCTCTATGTTTGTGAGAAAATATCTTGACATCTTGATGCTAAATTTCAGGAGGCTAAATCTGACTATTTAGGACTGTTAATTGTAACTCCATCACCGGGAGTGGATGGACTCCAAAACTACTGAAACAGTAGAACAAATCAGTATACAACTTGCAAGAATGTTTTTCCTTTTGAATGGAAAGAAGCAAACATCATACCATTATTTAAAAAGGGTTCGACAAATAAGTCAGAGATTAAAGACCAGTGAGTTTAACGTCAGCGATTTGTAAATTATTAGAAAGGCTAATTAAAGACATGGTGGACTTCCTTGTTAGGCATAAATTATTAAATTCATCTCAACATGGATTCCTAAAAGCGTGGTCATGCTTAACAAATATGTTACGCTTTTTTGGAAGAAATCACTTAGTGGATAGATGAAGGATCGCCAACAGATATTATCTACTTAGATTTTCAGAAAGCTTTTGACAAAGTGCCACATCAAAGATTACTACTTAAATTAAAAGCCCATGGTATTGAGGATGGCATAATTGACTGGATAGAAATATGGCTGACATGGTAGGAAGCATGTTGTAGTAGATGGAGGAGTTTCAAACTGGAAATCAGTTTTGAGTGGGGTACCACAAGGATCAGTATTAGGACATTTATTATTCTTAATATATATCAATGATTTGGACGACAATATAACAAGTAACGTACTCAAATTTGCGGATGACACAAAAGTGTTTAGAAAGTGTTCAGTTTATCACTAATGGTGATAAACAACATTTACAAGACGATCTAGACAGATTAGTGAAATGGTCTGAGAAATGGCAAATGTTGTTAATTTTTGGATAATGTAAATGCCTACATATAGGACATGGGAACTTGGATGTAAACTATAAAATGGGAGATACTGTTCTGGGTACTACTGTAAAAGAAAAGGACTTAGGAGTAACAATATTAAAGCACTGATATGAAAGTTTCAGAGCAGTGTTGCTTTGCAGCTTCAAAGGGTAATGAAATTCTTGGGTTGATTAGGAGAAACATAACATACATATCACTCCAAATCGAAGCCTCCAAAGTTCACTTTCACAGCCAAACATCACATTAATCAGAATGTCTTGCAGGATTTAAAAAATCATGATTTAAAAAAAATCGGATTTTTTTTTTAAATCGGTATTTTTGCATATATGAAGACATTAGACAATGTCCACAAGGCCTCACCCCCTGTATATAAACATTTATATATAGATGTTTATATTTATAAACTCTTTCAAACGTGTTCTACTGAAATCGATTTGGGTACTTGTCTTAACAGAGCTTACTTGATTTTTGCATATATGAAGACATTAGACAATGTCCACAAGGCCTCACCCCTGTAGTTGCATAATCTGTCTTGGAAAGGAAAGCATGCTGTGTGTATGTGGCTGTAGCAGTGGTCATTATTGTTTGCTGAGAGGATGGATTAGCACCTGTCAAGGGCTCTGCGTACTCTATGGGTCTCCAACCAGACTGCAAACCGGTACAGTATTAAACAATTGTCACCAAAACTGTCTCACATGAGTCAACATACTGAATTGGTAACAACTAGCACAACCTCTAAGCCGACTTTAACCCAGAAAATTCTGACTTGAAAAGATACTTCCTCCTGAAGACAAATTTGTGTGGCTTCACTGAATTCAGAAAGGGAATAGCTCAAACATACACAATGTCATAAAATATTTGACTATCAGGTTATCTGGGGACAATACAACTACACAAGTGTGCACCTATTGTGCTTTTGTATTAAAAAACATACAAAACTGTGATCTCGATGCTTGTAAACAATTATTTGTGTTAAATTCACATAAATCAATGATTAATAAAATCCAAAATTAAAAAATCATGAATCAATGACTTAAAATTTTTTTTTGGGTGATTTAAATCGTGATTTAAATCAAACAACCCTGATGTCTTGTCACATTATATTGTCAATCAGATTGTCTGCCTCCTTCATATCACCAGTATGAAGTAAATTGGCGTAATATCCTTCAAACATTGTCGAAATCTACGATTCTCGCAACTTTATGCACCATGTTTATTTTTGTGTTTCCCTGGTATTCTCCAAGATACTGACGTCATTAAATGTGGATCCAGTAGGCATCCATGTTATAAATGCCAGAATTAGTACAGTAAGTACTGTAATGTGCCTCACTAATACAGTCTGACTCAGCCGTGGCCGCCAGGATGAATCGGTGGACTGGGGCAAAAAACTTGCGTATCTTGGCTAACTGAATCGGCGGGAAGCATTTTAAACCGGCAGCTACCAATAAAAAGGCCTTAATTTCGAACACTGATTTTAGCCATGTGATAGCTGCACGTGCATTACTATATTAGATTAGCAAGGAACTGCAGATGACACATTATTGGAACAATATAATTTATAATTTTTTATCATGCAGTTGTAGATAATATTTTATATATAGTGAACAGAATTCTTTTCACGGTTTTTCAAGAATTATATTTATTTAATAAAAAATATGTGATTGGCTTACCCGCCACCTTGATTTCCTATTCTAATCCTATATTTCTCTGGAACTTCCCCCAGATTCTTAATCAGCTCGAAAATTGATTCCTTTGCAAACTTGCTGTCAGGCTCCTGAAAATGGAAAAACATTTTTTATTCAATTGTATTACAATTATTAATTATTGTCACTGCAAGTTTTCATAAAGTATCCAACACTATTAAAAAGACACAAAATTAACATGACCCTGATTAAAAATATATATTCTGTAATGATCATGACATGGCAATAATAAATTCTTGACACTGTACAGAGAGGTGTGTTGAGGATTAAGTTAACATTAACATAAAAATATGATTACAAATGAGTACAACTGAATGAAATATGATAAGGGTAATCACACATAATTAAAATCTTAAGCTCTTCACTAGGGACTGTAACTTGAAACGATGAGATGAAATGTTGATTAAATAACTGCTGATGAATAAGATGTGTATTCAAGCATGGAGGCCATATCGTAAAAAGGACATAGACAAGCTAGAAAGAATACAACGAAGAGCAACTAAAATTATTCCAGAATTGAGAGACTTTAGTTACGAAAGTCGCTTATTACAATGTATTTTGACAGCACTAGAGACCAGGAGACTAAGAGGAGACCAAATAAAAGTGTTTAAAATAGTGAATGGTTATGAGGATGTTGACAGGAATATGTTCTTCAAACTTAAAGAAGGCAGTAGAACCAGAGGACACAAAGCAGCATTAGTTAAGGAGCAGTGTAGGTTGGACATGAGAAAGTACTCTTTCTCACAGAGGGTGATAAATGAATGGAACAAACTGCCAAATGATTGTGTTAATGCTAGTAGTGTGAGTATGTTTAAAATAGAATTGACAGATTTTTGATAAGGAGAGGCTACACATAGATGAGAAAATATTTGGACACTCCATAAGCCAATGGCTTCCTTGTCCACTTGCCATCTGGAACTTGTTGTTTGGGATGGCAATCTTGTTAAATCTTGTTAAATCTAGTGCTTGTGGACTTGCATGTTGTTAACACTGCAGGTCAGGCAGAATCATGTATACAAGGTTCAACTGGTATAGATGTTGTACACTTCGCTGAGTACATTTCATGTGTACAAAATATATATGTTTATGAAATTGAATCTCTCTTTCAAAGAGCACCTGTCAGGATTATGCATTTATGGAATTCAAGACTACAATATTCCAAATGTGGTCTAACTATTGCTTTGTACAGGGGTACAATTAGCTGTTTCTCCTTATACGTGATAGTTCTCCTAATTAGCCCTAGAATTTGATTTCCTTTCAAAGCAGCAATCCCACATTGCTCTAAAACTTTCATGTTAGCACAAAATGTTACTCCCAAGTCCTTTTCTTGTGTGGTTCTACCTAGTATGGCATCCCCCATTTTATATTCTTCGTCCATGTTTCCATGTCCTATGTGTATACATTTACACTTCCCAAAATTGAATAGCATTTGCCATTTTCTGAACATTTAACTAATTTATCTAAATCATCCTGTAAACTTTGTTTATCTGTATCATTAGTAACCTTTCTGAATACTTTTGTATCATCTGCAAATTTGAGTACTTTGCAAGATATGTCACCTTCCAAATCATTTATATATATTAAAAACAGTATAGGGCCTAATACTGATCCCTGTGGTATCCCACTGAAAACAGATTTCCAGTTTGAAATCTCACCATCTACTAATGCTCTCTGTTTTCTGTGTGTAAGCCACTTCTCTATCCAGTTGATTACATCATTACCTATGCCATGGGCTTTTAGTTTAAGTAACAATCTTTGATGTGGCACTTTATCGAAAGATTTCTGAAAATGTAAGTAGACAACATCCACTGGTGACCCGTCATCTACCCACTTTGTAATTTCTTCAAAAAAACATAAGAGATTAGTTAGACAAGACCTTGCTTTTAGGAACCTATGTAGAGATGTATTTATTAATTTATGTTTTACAAGGAATTCCACCATGTGGTCTCTAATTAATGTTTAGAGTAATTTACATACAACTGATGTTAAACTCACTGGTCTGTAATTTTCTGGCTTGTTCCTCGATCCCTTCTTAAACAGGGGCGTAATGTTTGCCTCTTTCCATTCTGAAGGAACTATTCCTTCTTCTAGTGACAAGTTAAACAATTTTGCAAGTGGTGTACTAATTTGCTCAACAATTTCCTTAAGCAGTTTTGGTGGTATCCCATCAACTCCAGGTGATTTATTATCTTTCATCTTCTTAATTTTGTTTGCTATCATTTCAGGAGTTACAAATAACTGCCCTAAATGTTCTGATGTATTGCCCTCAAATTTAGTAAATGGAACTGGAAGTGAGCTGATATCTTCTGTGGTAAAAACTGAGCTGAAATACTCATTCAGGACCTCTGCCATTTGAAACCCGTCTGAAATTATGTTTCCCCTGTTGTTTTCCAGTGGTCCGACCTTATCTTGAACTTTCTGTTTACTTCTTACATAAGCATAGAAACTCTTGCTGTCATTTTTTTAAGGTTCTTTTAGATTTTCTAATTTCAGTTGTAGTTAGGTTAAGTGCCTCTTTGTAATTTGCATAGTCTTCATCTATTCTGGTACGCCTATAAACCCTCCACATAGTTTGCTTAAACACTATTTTTCTAATAGCTTCTTCTGACAAGTGTTTCTTTCTAGACCGTTTTCCTTGTTTTTTCAAGGGAACAAATTTATCGATGATACTCTCAATTTCATATTTTAGAATATTCCAACATTCAATTGCAGTCTTATTCATCAGCATGCTATTCCAATCTAGCTTTGCTAAGTATTTTCTCATATCTTGATATTTACCTTTGTGGAAGTTTCTCCTATACGTTTTTTTATTTTTACTTTGTGATTTTACATTGATGTCAAAATGTATTTGATTGTGGTCACTGTTACCCAATGGTTCATGTATTTTTACATTGTCCACTAATTCTTTTTGTGATGATAAAACTATATCTAATACATTTTCTCCCCTGGTTGGTTCCAGCACGTGCTGAGTAAGGAAACTCTCCTGAATTAAAAATAGGAAGTGTTGGTCCTCACCCCCTGTACTCTCTACAGATTTCCATTGTATATGTCCATGGTTAAAATCTCCTATTATGATACATTTCCCTTTACTAACTTCCTTTATAGCATTTTGTATTTTTGTGTTATCCTCTTCGTTTATGTTTGGACTTTGGTAAACTAATCCAATAGTTAATTTTGAATTTCATGAAACTATTTTGCACAAAACAGCTTGATTGTAATCTGCTTAGCTTTCTAATTTTATTTCATAAGCCTGAATAGATTCTTTAACATATAAAATAACTCCCCCTCCCCTTCTTCCTATTCGATCTCTCCTAAACATTACGTATCCTGTCAATCCTAATTCAGCATCTGTAATGTCTGTGTTGGCCCATGATTCGGTTATACCAATTATGTGAGGGTGAATATCTTCTACCATACTGTTTAATTCGTTTTTCTTATTTACTATTCTACTAGCATTTAAACACATGTATCTATAACCTGCTTCAGACATGTTTTTTTGGACATACTGTTATTGGTTTATCTGTACTAGTGGCCTCTTGTCCTGCTTGAGGCATCTCTAAGTAAACCCCCTGAGCTTCTAGTTTAGTGTTTACTACCAAAAATATTTGATATGCTACCCATGCCACTGTCTACTGCTGCTGAGAGTCCATCCGCAAATACTGCTGCCCCCTTTCCACTTAGATGAAGCCCGTCCTTCATGTACATACAAAACTTCCCCACAAAACCTATGAGGGACAAGTATGTCAGAATTTTAAATACAATAGACTCAGCCCATCATGTAGCACTGACCATAGGTCAACAACCAGCTTAACATTTTGTATTTAAAAACTTGACTCCAAGTTCATCGCTCTTTAGCTATCATTATTGCTACCCAACTGGTGTGTGAGGTGTAAATTTTGGAACTAAAGTGACATTCAATCAAGCACATTGTGTGTTGGCCTTGTCTTACCCCACTGTACTGCCCTTTGTCCAAGGCTGTCTGGAGTGCTAAGTCCATCAGACTATCTATCTATGTTTATGCAGACGTGGCACCGGAAATGTACGTGAAACAATGCCCACTGCATCTGATCTACTATTACAGTAACCAAACGCATATACAAGCATGTTTATCAATATAAACTATTTACATGAAACCAAAAAATAAGTTTGACTGGAAATAATTGCTAATACAGTGCAGCAGAACAATTATTTGGATTTGGCACTGTATAAGAAAATCAATGTGTTATTATCCAACTGAAGAGACCCTGCATTATGACATGTGGTGAGAATGTTTAATTGATTTCAGTTCTATCTGTTTGGGACAGCCACAAATTAATTTGTTTTAATCACAATGTGATGCATACTATTTATAAATTATTACGCCAATTTCTTTATCTAAATCCTAACCCTCTGGCAGTTATTTAAGTACTGTCTATTCTTGTGGGTTCGTTAACTGTGAGCACTTGTCACAATCCATAAATCATGCCTGGCTGAAGCTGCAAATTGTACAACACATCAACACCATTTGAACCAAGTTCTAATTAAGTGTTCAGCCAAAGCTACTGAATGAAATGAATCAACCATCGCAAAAATTTTCGTAACCAGATAAACACCTGGTACTGGATAAGTCTGACTTAACTTAAGTCATTAGTTAAGATGATAACCAGATAACCATGCGTGGGTTCCCGTTTCTTCCCAAAATGGCAGGCCAGTGACTCCTGGGAGGTTGCCGTGTAGTTCGAGGGGGTCCTCGGCAAAATTGCCAAATTATTTTTTAATTGCACATTACATGAGTAACACAAAACTGGGCCTGGAGCCAGGCGGCCATAGTCAGATATTTTGGGTAGTCATGGCTTGAGCTGTTTGAGCTGAAACAGTGGGAATCCCTGGGCTGGGAGCCTAACCTCAGCCGACTTCAGCTTCGGCTCAGGCCCAGAAAACCTACCTCTTCCCTCCATTCTGACAGCGCAGCGTTCATCTTCCGTTGGTAGGCTTGGTGATGACCGAGGTAGTGGGCCGCTACCGTTTTCTCAGTGATGTGGGGTTCAAGGTCCGAAATGTTATACGGCAGAAATGGCAAAATGTAATAATTAACTTTCATCGTCATAGGTTGGTAAGGTTTTTTGGTTCGTAATCGTGACTCTGATGACACAGAAACCATGGTCATGCACATCGTTACAACTGTCAAAAGTGTAACACCCGCCATCTTGCGGTTACTCATATCGATTGCTGGAAAGACGCGCACCCAACTGACCAAAGAACCCTGCAAAAAGCCTGTCGAGTCGTTGACTCAGCGTTCTGGCGGCGATCTGGTAATCCGACGATTGCTCTAGGTCTAGGAATCTGCGATACCCTCACACTCCCCAATAGTGGCGCCACTCAGCGTATCGTAAAAGGCAAACTCCCATACAGTGGCGCCACACAGCAAATCACCACAATTGTATGCATGAGTTTACCAAATGAAATACAGATGAGCAGATTAGCACAGCAAAGGTAAGTTGTGGCAGTGGTGAAATGATTAGTGGCTCTACTTGTGGCGAGCTAGCGTGAAATAGTGATTGCCGCCACTGATGGGAAGTTTGCGATTTTATTTAATCCGTTTGATGGCGCTCAGATCGCCTCTTCGTTGCGCCCTCTGGAGGAAATACTTGCGTCCTATGATGGCTAGTTCTCCGCCCACCATGTGGCGCCACTATTATTGTGCGGCGCCCATTATTATGTTACCACTAAATACAGACATGCCAAGTGCTTTAATTAGGAGGAAGAAGACCCCGGGATCACTCTGATAATCTGTGAGATATATATATATATATATATATATATATATATATATATATATATATATATATATATATATATATATATATATATATAATCTATATATTATATATATATGTAATATATATATTATATATATATATATATATATATATATATATATATATAATATATATATATATATATATATATATATATATATATATATATATATATATATATATATATATATATATATATATATATATATATATATATATATATATTTATATATATTGAGGAGTCTCCTTTATTGTATTGTATTGTACCGTATTGTATTGATTAAACTCGCGGTTTGCCCGGTGTCTCCTTTTTGGCCCATCGCTTGGTCACCAAGAAGGAAATACCGAATTCCTACGTTAATGCATCAGCGAATCGTTGGGTTTCATGAAGCATTCGTACCGTACGAAGGAACTAATTCGAAACAGTGGAAGTTTGAAGAAGGTTGCGCTACCAGGAGCAATCGTAGAGGACACGCGTATGCCGTGAGACTCGCAATTTTGAATTAAATGTCACGGTCTCATGGCAAACTTATAAAATCTCACGCATGTTTTCATTGTCTTTAGGAATGAAAATTCCTCTCTGCAAAAAATAGACAGCATCTATTTGTTTGTGTCTCAAGCGATGGCTCCAGTTAATTTCACCGGTAATATCCGCCTTTTATCGAATAACCTGTGAAACGTGATCAGTGATTATGCAACAGCTGAGTATCAACCAGTGAAATTTCATGTTGGAAAGTAAGTGTTGAAGAAGAGCTGTACTTTACTTTTGGAATAAAACGTGCCTTCACAGGTTTCCAAATGACCAGGAAATTCGCTGAGGTCCCCATCTCATGCTTAAGACCCTCCACGGGTTGACAGCTATTGAACTGTGCGTGTGTACGTACGAAAGGTACATGAAACGGGTCCAGGGTGCTTCAATAACAGTGACGGCGATGGTGATGATCATGGATGGTGGATGAAGGTGATGGTGACGATGATGATGGCGAAGACGATGGCGACGATGATGGTGATGGTGACGATGGTGATGATGATGGTGAAGATGACGACGATGATGATGATGGTTGGTGATGTGTAGGCATAGCCTCATTTAGGCCGTTGGCGTCTCATCGCAATATATCGCTAACCACTTCGGTTCCACCACGTGTCCATTGCTTGATGTTGTCCAGCCCAGTTGTCTTCTACGTCTTCCGTTTTGTCCTGGCACCCGATTAGTTCTCCTCCTATGCACCTAAGTAGCAGACTCTCGTGTCTTCCCTTCCAATGGCAATAATTAGCCAGCTTCACTCGGTGGAACAGACATTCTTCTTGCCCCTACTTTAACCCTGATCCAGTTTTTATCTGCGTCCGTCCTAACCATCCTGCGCTATACATGCATCTCGAGTGCACATAGACGTTTTTCTTCTTACTTCTTGGGTGTCCATAACTGACTGTCACAATGAGCAAACAAGGCAGGCCACATGTAAGCAACGTGGATTGTAATGCTTTTCGTTCTATCCCGCATTACTCTAATTACTTCTGACGCTGTGTCTTTCAATCACAGTAGACGACTTATATTGGTTGCTGACTGTAGAACTTACGGAATAGTCGACAGCCCTCGCTGCTCATCAAGTATTATAGTTCACTGCGGATTAGCGTATGCGATAGAAGTTCATTATTATTATTATTATGTTTGTAGGATAATATTCTTTGTTTGGAAATAATGACGGCCAAGTGAGACACGTCGCTGAAACGCTTAAAGTCGTTGTCATATCATGTTTACATCATATAATAAAATGAAGATCAACTGTGCGTATAGGGTTAAAACAGCAGGACAGACCATATGTAAGCACACATATATCGCCCGATACACTCATGTAAAAAAATAATAATTATAATAACAATAACAACACTAAGCGAAATTTCGAGAAAAAACATGTCTTGATATTTTTGCGGAAGGTCCAAGCTTTAGATGATCTGAAAGTGACGGGAGTTGGTCCAGATGTTGGGCGCAGCTACAGAGAAAGCACGCTTGCCCAGTGTGGCTGTTGTATAGAGAGAGAACACAACACGTAAGAGTGGACAATTTTTATTTAATTCAATAGTTAACCAGAAACCAGTTTAACTGCTTAAAGCGAAACAAAAGTCATGGTCTGGGGCTATGCATAAATATAATAAAAACTAACCACGTGCAACTAAAATCTAGAATATCAGACCACTGGTGTACTCGGAATTTGCTCTATATGTGGGAGATGTTAAGCAGAGACACCGATAAAGGTTTTCGCAGTTTAGTTTAGTAACTGTGGCAACGTGGGGTGATAAACTTGCCAAAGGTTCGAAGCGACCGCAGTGGGATTTCAAATCACGCCCCAGTACCTGTTGTAGGTGCATAGGCCCAAAACCATGACGTGTGTTTCCCTTTAATTATGGGTAGTGATAATGAGAAAAGGGGCTCCCTGTGCCCAACACAAACAAGGCAATTTTGCACACGTTGGAGTTTAGCTAAGTCTCTCTTGGCAATAAAAATATTGTTTACCAGCGAGTTGCAATAGTCAACTCGGCAACTAATTACTGCAATTGACTTTGTTTTGGCAGAAGATAAACATATGTGACGCCGAAGTCGACCGAGCTCACGCATAATAATATTATGGTAGAAACAGAATTTGCGTACTTGAGAAAAATGCTGGCAGAAGTTAAAGTAGCTGTCAAAGACAACATCTAGATAACGAATTACGGGGGCCACGTGTGTGCGTGCAGACATCCAGGGGAGGCTGGACACGTAACAATGTTGCAGTTTCCTTTCCTGCACGCTTCCCTCCGGCTAGCTGTGCGTGTGTGTTTGCGAATTTCGGTACATGACACATCTTTGATGAGTGCAGCGCACTGCCGCCACGCAGTCCAGGAGCTGCCTCCACTACCTATGTTCGCAGTGTCACGTACAACGGGATGTGGTTGTTATGAAAACATCCAACACACCAGGCAACACACAAACAAACTGGGCCTAGTGCCAATGTAAGTGTTGTTTTCCGACCTCAGTATCTAGAGTGCAACAGGCCAACTGGGTCAAAGACTATGGTTAGGCCCGACCCCTGAGTTTTACGCCCGGTTGGCAGTGAACTTTACCCAAACAATCTAACAGAGCCTTTGCCAGAAGCTTAATTACAATAAGTATAACCGCTGTTTGAAACTCTCGCAGCTGGGCTATTTTAGCAGGATGTAGATCTAATAATGACAAATGTACGGTAAATAGAATAAAAGCTAGCCACATTAACCTGACGCTTCTGGTGAATATATCAGAACTAACGAGTCGTCAACAAACAAGTTCTAGAACAATCGCGCATCGCCGACACCATACATATTATGTTTCCACAAAAACAATAGCAAAAGTCGCAGATATCACCAATTGTCTTCGAGCTCTCATAACTGCTGCAAATTCGGCCGATATATCGGTCAGTGGAGTAAGTTCAACCGATCTCACTGAGTTTACTCAAGCGTTGCGGCCAGCACGTCATGATTAAACGAACACAATTAGTCTGGACCACATCAACGTCACTACATTCCAACCTTGCATTGTTGGCAACATTTATCGGTAGACCGGCCAGCCACCACACTGGCGAGTACGCCAACGCCCCGTTGTACTTCCCGTGGATGAGGCTCAGCTGTAAACACACACATACGGGCAGTTAAAAACGGGTGGATGCAAAGCTGCGCAGAACGCTGGACAAGACACACAAGTGGCAGGGAATCTGTATCATACAAATAAAAGGGCATCGATAGTAGATCAGACCGTCAAAATAATTTAGCCTTAATTCATGCATATTTAACGAACGCCTTTTGGATACTTCAAATTTCACTAGAACCCCCTGATCTCGCGTGGAATATGCGAGAAAAGCCAAACTTGAGACACCTCCTGTGAATTTACCTACCCAGCCGCCTCAGCAACAATAGCCCACGGCTCGAGATGTTTGACCCGTGTATTGGAGCCTCTGTGAGCAGAAGTGTTCAGACGGTTACAGGCCTTCCCTGACTTCCTATTTGCCCGTCCCTTTCTTCGACACGAGGCGCTGGCTTTGTATAAGCTCTAAGCAAGAGCACGAGGCGCTGGCTTTGTATAAGCTCTAAGCAAGAGCACGAGGCGCTGGCTTTATATAAGCTCTAAGCAAGAGATGCCAAATTGCAACGCATATTGGACTTGGTAACGCAGAAAATGTTAGGTGAAATGATGTCAGATGGCATGCTCTTGTTGGTGAGTGAGTGAGTGAATGAGTGAGTGGGTGGGTAGGTGGGTGGTGGATGGGGGTGAGCGAGCGAGTGAGTGAGTGAGTGAGTGAGTGAGTGAGTGAGTGAGTGAGTGAGTGAGTGAGTGAGTGAGTGAGTGAGTGAGTGAGTGAGTGAGTGAGTGAGTGATGCATTACGGGGAAAGTCCTGACCTCAATACAGCTTGATCTGTCAATACGTTCCAGTCTTAACTGCATCTTTGGCAACATTTATCGGGAGACCTGCAAGTCACACCACAAACGCATTACACTTCACCTCCTGCGCGTCTTGAAACTTCAACGTGTACACAATTGTTTCGCAAGGGTAGTTACCCGGTCTCCTCGTTTCTCTCACTCAATACCACTTTTAAATCATTGCATTGGCTCCCTGTCCGATGTCGCATTAGTTTTAAGATCTGTACATTTACCTATCAAGCACTGTCATCCAAGCAACCAGCATATTTACATTCACTGCTCACTCCTGCAAGACAGCCCAGACAGTATCGATCATCTAATTCTAATCTACTTTGTGTTCCCAGTGTTAATACAAATGTCGGAACTAGAGCTTTTTCAGTTGCTGCACCGACTCTGTGGAACTCACTCCCTGTTAGTGTTAACCATGTAGGAAATATAGCAACATTTCGCCGTAAACTGAAAATCCACATGTTCAAACTTGCTTATCCTCCATAGCCCCCCCCCCAGCGTACCAATCGAACTGTTTACAACTGGAACTACTTATCGATTATGGACTGTTTAACCCCTTTTGTTTTGGTGCGCTGCCGAGTTTGGCTCTCCCGAGGATTTTAGCGCAGTAGAAGTATTTTATATATTATTATTATTATTCGAACGCCAACTCGACTTCTCTGGGAAGCATTCAGCAATGCCGTAATTACTGCGCGACGATTGGTCATTCATTTATATCCACCAATGTCTACAGCTGCCAGGTACTCTATATGTGAACTGACGCTGCACGAAGTGGACGAAATTGTCCAAACTTCAAATGGACAGGAGGATTCGAACCATGTCCTCTCGAACAAGAGTCCGACGTACTTAGCACTGCACCGTGGCACCCCACTCTGCAGTGAACACACAGGTGTTCTCATTGTCACGACCATCCATCAGTAGCAGGACATGTGTGCCATGCAAATAGAGAGGCATTGCCAGTAAACTCGGTAGCATGGTATTTGTATCATACAAACCAACGGGTAATTGCCAGGGTTCTGGGGATCATTCGAAGACAACACTCAGTTGCTGTGCGGCACCAAACTTAGTTTCATAACTGAAGTTCCATCCTAGTGTAGGGCTGCAGCGTGCATGTACTGCCGTTTTTTTTTAATGTGCTTTCAACAGGAGTAACCATGCAATTCTTGTTTCGTTTGTTTAAAAAGCAGTATGCTACAACACGCTCGTAATTAACCAGTAGGTATATAGATGCAAAATCAGGTCTACATTTGATAATTTTCTCTGCGTTGCTAACACAGGATGCATATCCTCTCTACCAAAATCAACCAAGTCAAAGCCGACGAAGCATCTAGATTATATTGGACGGTGCATATGGCAGTCCCATATGCACCCTCTCCAGCGAAACTTATTAAACGATATGCACACCGTTCATTGTGCCACAGTTGATTTACACGTTTTTTGTTCAAACAATGATCAACAAATTGAGCTTTCACACGTGTATAACTGTGATGTCACAGTGTATTTTATACACTCAGGAAGGATCATCTTTCTGAAACTGGTGCCCTTTCGAGATTTTTTTATTTTTCTAAAACGCCCTGACCTTGCGTAGAATGCCTAACAGAAGCTATGCGTTAAACGCCGAGACAACCTCAATGAACTAAGCAATGGTCCATGTATCCAGCTGCCCCGACATCCATCAGAGGCTTCGCGAGCTCAGATTCGAGACGCCGCAGCTTTTGTTGTTACGAAGGAACTCGGTACACTTTATTACTGCCCTCCCTGACTTCTCATCGGGCCCTTCCTCCGCTTCAACTCGAATCAGATAAACACGTTGTAGGTGATTATATTATGTTTCAGTATTTATCCAATAAATGCCTGCCAGTCGAAGCCACATCAAAGTCACTTCCAGACATTGAGGTTAACTCAAAGTTCATTTGGTTGCCATGTTTGGTTTACTTTTTTATGTTATTATCAGCAAGCGTGACACGCAACAGAACCATCGGCATACAGCTTCGAACGTCCTTAAATGTAATATCAATAACACTAATATCGATCACTATACTGGCAAAAAGAGAAAAATAATTGCATATTATGAAACAAAAACGACACGAAGATGATGACTGCAGTGTGGGTAGATGCTTGTTTCCCGTGACGCTGCGTTGGTCCCCACGTTGATCACTGGTCGACCAGAGCCGAGTTCGACTTACTGACCAACGCCGGAAGCGAGCCTCTGTTTGGCGAGTGTATTCTTTGCCGACTCGATTATTCGTTACAATATTTGTTGGATAGAATTGCGCATGTATCGTCGTGGATACACGATAGTTTTCATTTCACATTATACACTGTACAAGTATTTTTTTTCTGTCTGTGCTAGGAGAGTGATCGATATTAGTGTTATTTAAATTACATTTAGGGACATTAGAAGCTGTATGCCGATGGGCATGTTGCATGTCACGCTTGTCGCCACTGTGACGCAACCAGCATTGACTAATTCTCGTTTGGCTTAGATTAGTCGGAAGGACATGTACGCATGCGTCACGAGTCATACGCTGGCTATGCACAGACCACTGGTCGGTGTTAGTCGAACTCGGCCCAGAGCTTCCACCACCTGTAGGCGGTGGCAACGTTGGCTGGTCGGTGTGACGTAATTCTGACCAAACCAGGTCAGGCAGAATGCGTCTGGCTTACGTTGGCCGCGACCACTGCACATATTGTAAGGTATAATCATGTCAGTAAAGAATACACCCTCCAAACAGAGGATTTCTCCCGGTTCCTCCTTCCAACTTCGTCTCTGTCACATGCCTCAGTTAGACTTCTTGGTGTGTTACAGACGAATGTAGGGCATAGTAAATTTGGATATACGATTTTTTTAATTCATATCATGTGACAATAGTGCCTTTGAGCAGGGACATTGTGTTAACGTTTTGCATAGTTATAAGAAAACGTGACCATCAGAACTTCTAAAAGGTTTTACCAGCAGCTGTCATCATCCCACTGACATGCTGGTCGAGTTTTGTCAAAATTAGACATTTCTAAGTCTTGTAATATGCCTGTATGTGCGATACCCCTCAATGTTTACCAATACTGGCATGAATTACGACGCACACGTGTCTAGTGGTAAAAAAATCACAAATATCCTTCCGCCTATTAAAATCGTCTAAAAATCCACCATTTCACTCTCAACAGCTTCCACCAGCAAACCTGGTAATGTCCCTGCACAGTGAAAATCGTTGTTAAATAAATTGTGACTAATACGTTGCAATAATATCTAACTTGTAGCATTTTTAAATGCTTGTGTGGTTCTACAAGTGGTAATGTTTCCATAAAGGGAATTCCATAATCTCGCTGTATATATGGAGATGTACATTGATTTTGCATTAGTACGAAAGCAAACTATGCAGAATGAATCGTTCTGTCTAGTACCATATACAGACACTGACGGTTTAATTTTTTTGGCAAATCACTTGGTAATTCATTATGAAAAACCCTAAACATAACAATAGCTGTCTTGAGCTTAACTAAATGTACACATTTTAGAACTCCTAATTGTTGAAAAAGAGTACTCGTATGTTCCAGACGTTTTACTCCACAACTAACCGAATTACTCATTTCTGTTATATAGTACTTTCACAGCAATAACTTAAATTTGGTAAAAACAAAGAACATTTCGATCAAAGAGACAATTTGCCTTATAAATAACTGCTGCAACTATCAACAGTTTTAATATGACCTTATTTATTTGATATTTCCAGTTTAGAGATTCATCAATATAAACACCTAGAAATTTCGTTACCTGTACTCTGGTTATTTGTTGATTATTAATGAACATGTTAATTTAAATATCAGGCGGACGGTTCCGGAATATCATGTAATTTGTTTTTGACAGATTCAATGTTAATTTGTTCACTGCAAACCATTTAGCCAATTTGGTAAGTGCCCCATTTTTCATGCCTTGTAGTTCTTTTAAATTATTACCAGCACAAAATATATTCGTGTCATCCGCAAAGAGTATAAATTTAGCTAGTTTTGATACGTTACAAATATAATTAATATACAAATAGCTTTGGATCTAAAATGGATCCCCGAGGTACCGCGTCTACGCGAAAGAGACACCAACAGTCTACGCGAAAAGTCTCCAAGCGTCACAGGACATCAGGTCCAGTGAACTGAACAGTTTTGCTGATTTTTACAGGACCTGATTTTACCAGAGCCTAGAGAAACTTTAACCAGGTTCCCGATTAATTCACCAGAAGCGCTCCACTCACCATGGAGATAATTATATCTAACTATAATCGAGATAGCGTATGCTTTTATGTGTGTATGTTTATATGTGGTTATGTTCACGTTTTCCTCCTAGACGGCTTGCACCTCGGGCGCTAACTTTCAGGGATTAATCTACGACCCCCTCGAATGAAACGTAACGCCTTTATTTTTTCGAAATACCCCATATATCAAGGGTTCTTAGTGGTTTTTATGGTAAATCAAATGTCCGCTGCGTAAAACGTTAACTTCCAACAATCGCAGAAACCACAAGCGGCGAATACTTCGGTACGTGAGTGCATGAATAATTGACATATTCAAAGGTGCTCTAGGCAATCCCTGGAATTTGGTGGGTGCAACACATCAAAAGAATTGATTCCAAAGCAACTTGCCCTTCATCCTGTCAAGTGACAGTATGAAGCTGAGTACCTCCAAGTAAATCTCAAATTGGCAACATTCAGAAATCGCGGTGAGTGGACTTTACTGGAAATGGCCAAACTAGAGGGACAGCGTTTATTACAAGAGATAAATAATAAATAAAGCTGGTGTTTCTAACAGCCTCGGCCATTTCAAGGTTTCAACTGCTTTACTGAATATAATGAATGTGAGGTGAAATATGAGTGTTGTGTTCAGGGGTCATACAGAGAACATAAAGTAAAATTCAAGAACCTTTCCCAAAGAGTCTGAACATTATTTCAGAAACAACATTAAAATATTATGTTTCTTTCTAATACTCAACAGACTGTTTGTGCCACTCGTACATCTATCAGCACATGCAGTTGCACACAGAAAAGTCAATTGACTGTGACAATTTTTCCTTAATATGTCACTGACCCCTTTTTGTTTTACCTATAATAATTTCTCTATTTTAAATATTGCAGAAACCAGAGCATTTCTCATTTGTACTCAAATTGGTGTTTGGAGTCTGAGTGGCTGAAGTTACAGCATATTTACAGCTTTGTTAATATTATTAAGCAACGCCTAGCAATGAATTACGATTATGGTACCTAAATTTAGCTGCGGCAATGCCGTAATCTACAGAATTTTCAAAACGCAAACACCATGGCATAGTGATTTCATGTGCTGAAGTCTTTCCACAAAACATGTTTTCATCTTCTTTTACTTCGTAAATATACCCATAAAACAACTTTTCTAATAATTTGTTTGCATGCAATTGATGAAATAGCAAGTTAGTTATTTAGAATATTGATCCCTCAGACCACACTTTCTTCAGATAAAAAAAATACAAAACGGCATTAAAGGCATAAAATGTTGTCACAATCAGTATACACCTTAAATCACGTTAATTTCTGATCACCTTCTATCCTTCACGACCCAATGTTTATATTTGTTGTCTAATAACCACTCGTCTCACATTACAATGGCTCTTAGCTCACAACATAGTGATTTTCAAACATAAAATCACTTACTGTTTAAAAATTTACAGTACCCATTTTTATTTATTTATTCACTCATTACCTTGACATGACTAAGTTTAACTGTTGGTAATTTACCCAGTAGACTTGTGTGGACCTTATGATTTTTTCGATATTTTAAAGCTGCTATTTATTTTTCAATTTTTTTATTTTAGCTATTACTAAGTGGGGGACAAATTGTAATGGGAGTAATTGGCGTAGTTGTCATCGACATAGTGAAAATGTTGGTAATCGATACAAATAAAATCACATATGCCTCCAGGCTCCACGATTTTACACACCTAAAGAAAACGATTGCCATAGTTTCTAATGCATAGCTGGTGTGGATTGCATGATTGACACTAGTATACTACCCCAATTGACGATAGTGTAAATGTAGTTACAATAATATCTGGCTGCTTGCTACCGAATGTTTGGTGAGCGACAATGCCTTCAATCATCAATGCCCAGCCGAAATGATGGGCGAAATGTCTCTACTTAACGGGTTCGTTACTCCCAATTGGCATGAACACAAAATGTACCTGTCCTGTATGCGTGACCATTTCTGACTCTTCGTCTCTTACTTAGGATTACTTAGGTTCTTCCTGACCGTAGGCTGTGGCCTCTGTGGTCAGATCTTCAACTTCCCTTGGAATGCTCTACGACTGCCTGGCAAGGCAGCTTTGTAGTTGTAGAGAAACGCCCCAGTACTCCAATGTCTATCTAGACGGTTTATAAATGAGTTGACACTTGGGGCAGTGACAACTACTTCCGGTAGATCATTCCATAATCTGGTAACTCTGAGAAGCTTTCTTTTCTAACATTTGTACAAACACGTTATATAAACAATTTCAAACTATGACCCCTTGTTCCTTCAATGTATCACTGTCTTTGTGCAGCTTAACAATGTTAGATACATCACTGTCATATTTACCATGGAACAATTTATATACCTCAATCATATCACCACGAGTGCGTCTATATGCAAGTGTAGGAAGTTTCAATCTCTGAAGTCTTTCCTCGTAAGGAGTATTCTTCATACCAGGAAGCTGCTTTGTTGCGCGTCTTTGCACATTTTCGATGGCATCTCTGTATTTATGTTTATAAGGGGACCATATTGATATTGCATAATGTATATGACTCTAGATGAATCAATTATAACCCCAATGTCTTTTTGTTCTTCTATTCCTCCTAATTCATGGGCAGTATTATCTATCTTCAGGTTGCATACTCCTGCTGTATTATTTTCCCTACAATTACATTTATTTGGGTGGAACCTTAATAACCATTTACTTGACCAAGATGTTAAATAATCTAAATCGTTCTGTAGTGTATGCTGGTCATTTGGACTAGTAATCGTTTTGAAAACCTTTATATAATCCGCAAACATATATACATTCGAAACTATATTCTCAGGAAAATCATTTATGTATAACACAAATAGGATCGGTCCTAATTAAGACACTGCCCTGTGGTTACCACTTGTTATATTTGCCCACTCAGAATGTATACCATTTACATTGACCTGCTGTACGCGGTCAGACAAGAACGCCTGGATCCATCTTAATGTGTAATACTCTAACATATGATTTAAGTTTGCCTATCAATCTTTTGTGAGGGAAGGTGTCGAATGCTTTCATGAAGTCCAAATATACAACGTACAGATTCCCCTCTATCCATGAGTCAATAACATTTAATAATTGGAGTACCGCAGAACGACCTTTAATAAACCAAATTGTTGCGTACTGAATAATTTATTCCTAATCATATGATTGACAATATGGTCTTTGACACATTGTTCCATACAATTACATATTATACTTGTTAAACTGAGTGGTCTATAATTTCCTGCGTTTTTTCGATTACCCTTCTTAAATCAAATATGGCTGAGATACTTCCCTGTTTCTATTCCTTTGGTAGTTCACCCACAGCCAGTGAATTATTAAATAGCCTAGCTAGTGGTTTACATATATGATTAGATAGCTCTTTCAACAACCGCTTGGAACCATTGCTTTAGCTGAAAATGATCGTGCTGCCGTAAAAACTCGACATTTTAGGAACGACCTTGCTCGTATCGCTGCCGCCTTGTTGACATAATAATTATTGTTGCCAGCCTGAGAACAACGGTTTGTACGCTAGATGGCGGTAGCAATTGTAATATACGCTAGGTGGCAGCATTTTTTCCCGCCGTACGATAGCCTCAACACCGCGTCTAGTTCAGAAGAGCCGGATTCCAAAACACCCGAAGTCCATTTTAATAAACAACAAAATAAAAATAGTACTACGTAGAATCATAAATTTAAAGCCAAACACAATTGCGATTAATGAGGTAAACCTAAAAACCCAAAATGTCTAGTTATTACAGAGTTGTCGTATAAATGTTAGTTATTACAGAGTTAAGTTTCGTATAAATGCAATGCCAATGGTCTTTTCATTTTATTCCAGAGCAATTCGCATAATATTATGGAATATGATTCCACCAAAAATTACCAACATAAAAAACCCAAATCGTTTCAAGAAGCTACCATGGAACTCTATTTTCACTACACCTCCTCACCTAATTAAACTGCCTTTAAAACACAGCAGCGTAAACTTATTCCATGGAGTGGGTATATGGAGATTGTCTATGTGTGCATGTGGCAAGACAATGACAGTATGCATACGCATAATCAACCTACTTAAAATTTTCATATGACATCCTATACATAAAATAAATAAAACTATCAATTAAAAACCCTTTCAGTAACATTAAAGATACTACATAGTCTTTTAGTACCATCCACAGCGCATGCGCACAGACCACCATAAACTCCTGCGTCAGCCCAAGATTGCGCTGTTTGGAGTGTAACCACTTGAGACTTCTCGCCTATAAAATAGAATAGTGCCTACTCAATTCTATTTTTTGCTCGTCTCATTTCAAATAATTTTTTTGAAAAACCAAACCAACCTAATATCCACTCATTTTTCACTGCAACATGCTAGCTCAACTTTTGTATGTAGTTTTTGTGAATTCATCAGACAAACTATTAAATTGCTTAATGCTTGTTCGAGCATTGAGTAAAAGTGAAAATCGAAATACTGAAAAATCACGATTTTGGCCTTTGGTGAAATATGTCGTACCTTTGTCGTGTGATCGGCGAGAGGATTGAAGTCACGCCCATGATCAGCATTGACTCGCACAGTGTTTACCATTTTGGATATCCACTATTATGATCCTTACCAGATCTTACGACTGAATTCAATTCTTTCAATGATTTGAACAAAAATATGCATTTTTTATTAAACAGACTGTGCACATTACGAAATGATGTATGCACCCAGAATCTGGGTGCATACACAATTAACTAATTATGATGCCATCCGGACATTTAACTAATTCATAAAATAAGTATGAACTTTTATCAGTTTACACGATTCAATTCGAATTGACTTTAACCCTATACACTCCCCCCTATTTTAGACTGAGTTTGATATAATTAATTTATGCCACCTTTAAACAAACACTGACAATGCAATACCAACACATTATATATGGTTGGAAAGATAAGTCTCTACTCTATCCCACTGCGATAATTTTGGTACTCTTATCAGTGACATTTGACCTTGACCTTCTTTTCAATCAAGGTCATAAGTATCGAGCAGTGTAACTTTATATGAAACCATAACGATTTACTAATTGAATCTTCTAGTTAGAAAGCTTTTGGATATTTATTATGATAGCTCATGAAAATACCTTTGTCATAATATATAACACTTGTATTTGCTATCTTTATTAGATATTTTATCAGCATCCATCATAAAATGACTACTGCGCCGCATACTGGGTCTAGGCTGAGGACTGGTTTTGGTGTTGCTGTGACTTCACATTTTCCTGGACCACTCCATTTTCTTGATCAGTACTAAATGGAGTAGAAGAAAAATTTCTAAGTTTTCTAACAGTTTTGAAGGCATTTCTATGATAAAATAAATTATTTACTAACTGGCCATATCTAACCGCCATGGCATGGATGTACCATTTGATTTCAGTAAATCATTTATTATTATTTCAATCATTTCTCACAGATTGACATTTTTGCTGCAGACAATAAGACTATGACTTTAGCGTTTAATTCATACATTTTCTCCATTCACGTCAGAAAGAAATGGGTAAAGAAATGAGTCAGAAACTGAGGAAGTACATTCAATGACAATGTAAACACAAACCCGGAAGTGGTTGTGACATTCAAACACTCGCTCAACTGGGGTATGTCTTGAGACTTGATCATACAAAACTGTTAAAATAGCAACTATTTTATAATCCAACCATTACTTGGTAAAACTAGCATAATGTATTTCGGTTTTGGTCAAAATCAAGGTCAAACTTGGTCCGTAAAACTTAGGTCTAAATCGGGATCTATCCCCTAATTGATCACTTCTTCTTTGTCGGTGTCTAAGACTAAGTCACCCTTTTCATCGCTTTCGTCGTCACTTTCCATAAGCACAGCCAGCACCTCTTCGCAAGTATACCTCTTTCGAACATTAGCCATATTTTGTGAGCGTTTAGTATTTTTTTATAAAGTGTGGCGATCCCCACTGTGACTTGTAGAAGAATCACTGACATGATCGACAGCATGACATTCTCGGCCGAAACGTCATTTAGCAGCGCCTCTATTGGAAAACTTATGATGTAAGCTTTCAAATGGTATATAATTGATCACCAGTTGGCAGCATAGACGTGGCTTAATGCTTCTTGAAGTTACCGGTCGCCGGAGATCGATTCTGTACAGGGGTGAGTGTATAGGGTTAAACTTTGATTACATTGACACAGCTGTCCAACTGAAGAGTTAAAACAGGCATAAACATTTTTTAGTGCTAAATCTTGATAATGATGCTGATTGGCTGCTGGCGCTTCACGGGAACGCCTACACATAAATGTAGTGGTGACAGAAGATAACGAGACCACGCCTCGGAGGCCAGACTCTTTTCTCAGCGGATTCACGAAGGCGAGCGAGAGTAGCATAAGCAAGACTACCCAGAATATTGAAAAACCCAAGAAGATGAATTATGATATATATATATATATATATATATATATATATATATATATACAGATTTACTTTTTCTGCTGGTAAGGCGTTTTTGATATATATATATTATATATATATATATATATATATATATATATATATATATATATATATAATATATATACTAGCAGAAAAGTAAATCTGGTTAAAACTTTACTATTCAAAGAATGTCTATTTGCAAAACAATAAAGCAAAGCTTTTTTGGGTGAATATAATATACAGGAGTGATATGCAGATAAAAATAATGAAGAAGCATGATTAAAACAACGTCAAAGTTAAAATACAAGAACGATGAAATACGTGGTAATGTGCATACTTTCTGGGAGACACTGATGCATACATTTTTTTCTCTTTATTACGTGTTCATTTTTCAAACAACATACAACAGTGAAGTTGGCACCAAGCTGACAACAAATCCACAAACTAGTCTTAAAATGTATGCCTTAACAAAGCCAGGGGTTAAAAGTAATAAAAAAGAACACACACAGTATTTGTTTAAAATAACAAATACCTTCCCCAGCATTAGTGTGAGCCACATACATAAGTTCTTTAAATGTAACATTATTTGTTTAAGCTCAGAGCAGCGAACAATGTTTTAAAAACATATTACAGCACATTTATAATGTTGATGCTTGCAAACTCTGACTGATTTGAATGTTATGTATATTTTTTTAAGATGGCATGGTATCAGAACATAACTAATATCTGGCAAGCACCACGTCAACATTGCTGGTGTAAGAAAGTTATGATTTCATTCACTAGGTGGTGCAGTTTACTGCAGAAATTCATAAAAAAATTCTATAATCAACACCAACCAAAAATATGTAATTTCTTTTGCAGATTTTCTTGAATTTTTTTATTGTTCTTGCCTTCAAGATTTATACAACCATGTTGTTGATTGCATAACCCAACAGATCATAACAGGTCTCAAACTACCAATGCTGTTCACAGCTCATCTCTGAGGCTATAGTCGACTTTGCCAGTGAGCCAGAATCCCTCCATCTGTGCGACGTTCACCCAGTCAACCACCATCCACCAGTCATCAACGTAATTGTTACGGCGGTACTCGTGCTTCAGATAGTAGGCGTGCTCCCAGACGTCAATCACCAACAACGGCATCAGGCCATCAGTGATCGGAGAATCCTGATTGGCCGTGGTCACGATGGCAAGCTCGGCATTCGCGTCAAATGACTTGCGCACCAACCAAACATATCCTGGAATATGCAAACCATATTCAGACAGTGTTTCTCGGAATATGGTTTCATTGCTAAATTCACCACACAACATTTATTAGAAAACATAATAAATAAGAAGTGCAGTTTGAACTTTTCTAGAGGCACAATAAACATGCAGCACCACGGACACACCAATAAACATGCAGCACCACGGACACATCAATAAACATGCAGCACCACGGACAAACCAATAAACATGCAGCACCGCGGACACACCAATAAACATGCAGCACCACGGACACACCAATAAACATGCAGCACCACGGACACACCAATAAACATGCAGCACCACGGACACACCAATAAACATGCAGCACCACGGACACACCAATAAACATGCAGCACCACGGACACACCAATAACGACACACGTGGTACGTGAAAGAGAGTCTAGTATTAGAAACCCTGAAGTGGAATTCTATCAAAATATTCAGGACTGAATGTTATTCCTCTGAAAGGTTCTACATTGCTCAGTGTCTGTTTACACCACAACGTACATAAGACAAAATATTCAGTTATATTAATACATTCATTGTTGTAAATATGTCTTATGATGAACTAAATCACTTAATGAAAAACACGCTGCAGCACAGTTGCAAACCCTGAGTGGTGCACATATCTAAGATTTTTAATTAACAGATATCTGTACATAACAAATATTATGCCATGCTAACTGCAATATATTATTATATCACCATCTTTATGCACACTCAATATCCACAAACAGGTACATATTATACAAATAATAAAGTTACATATAAGAAACAACAGTTAGAAAACAATATATATTGTGCTTAGATATGAAATCGCAGCACCACATTTATTGACTGGTTATCGCATGGCTTCGGTACAACTGACTGCACACAGTGAACCTATTTTCTAGGTTTGTTCTTTGGATATTTTGACCTGATGATCTATTATTCCCATTATTGGCACCTATGCTGCACATCATTTATAGACCTACCAGAGCCGAACAATGAAGCAGCCTCTTGGGTGAACTTCTCCTGGAAAGCCTCATAACTTCCGAAGGTAGATGTGATGTCGTTGAGTAGTTTTCCAGTTGGAACGCGGTTGCATTTGCTGGATTCGGTGATAGGCAGGCAAAATAGATAGCATGGTTGAAGAACCTAAAAATTAAATATGAAAAGTAATGTCATTCAAGTTTATTGACTGTAAAACAATATCACACAAATAATACATTTGTTACCAATTAGGTTACTTACCTATTGTCAATTTGTAAAATAAATAATAGAGTGTACAATATAGTATATTTAATTAGTTATATTATCTGCATGCAGTGATTAATAACATATTTAGTATATACTTTGTAACTGCAGCACAATATTAATATTTATGAGTTATAATTTCATCACTTAGCACAGCCATTATTTTTGCTTGCTTCCCACAGTGCTTGCCAGGGAGGGTCCAATTACAAAAATAAAATTAATAGGTGTCATAAGAGCAAGGCACAATTTGCGATGTAAAAAAATACAGTAATTTATCATAACTGATGTGTAATTGTTTCAAATAAAAATTAATTATAATTATGCCATTTACAATTGCAATTGGCCCTTAATCAATTACAGTTAGGTAATTGGACCAGCCCAGGTGCTTGCTATACATGTTTACCTAGTTCATTTATTAATCAAACTACTAAAGCATCAACTAACCATCAGTGTCAAATAAAAAAAGGCTAGTTTTGCAACTGAATGACAGGTAATCAATTGCTCTATGTTTGTGAGAAAATATCTTGACATCTTGATGCTAAATTTCAGGAGGCTAAATCTGACTATTTAGGACTGTTAATTGTAACTCCATCACCGGGAGTGGATGGACTCCAAAACTACTGAAACAGTAGAACAAATCAGTATACAACTTGCAAGAATGTTTTTCCTTTTGAATGGAAAGAAGCAAACATCATACCATTATTTAAAAAGGGTTCGACAAATAAGTCAGAGATTAAAGACCAGTGAGTTTAACGTCAGCGATTTGTAAATTATTAGAAAGGCTAATTAAAGACATGGTGGACTTCCTTGTTAGGCATAAATTATTAAATTCATCTCAACATGGATTCCTAAAAGCGAGGTCATGCTTAACAAATATGTTACGCTTTTTTGGAAGAAATCACTTAGTGGATAGATGAAGGATCGCCAACAGATATTATCTACTTAGATTTTCAGAAAGCTTTTGACAAAGTGCCACATCAAAGATTACTACTTAAATTAAAAGCCCATGGTATTGAGGATGGCATAATTGACTGGATAGAAATATGGCTGACATGGTAGGAAGCATGTTGTAGTAGATGGAGAAGTTTCAAACTGGAAATCAGTTTTGAGTGGGGTACCACAAGGATCAGTATTAGGACATTTATTATTCTTAATATATATCAATGATTTGGACGACAATATAACAAGTAACGTACTCAAATTTGCGGATGACACAAAAGTGTTTAGAAAGTGTTCAGTTTATCACTAATGGTGATAAACAACATTTACAAGACGATCTAGACAGATTAGTGAAATGGTCTGAGAAATGGCAAATGTTGTTAATTTTTGGATAATGTAAATGCCTACATATAGGACATGGGAACTTGGATGTAAACTATAAAATGGGAGATACTGTTCTGGGTACTACTGTAAAAGAAAAGGACTTAGGAGTAACAATATTAAAGCACTGATATGAAAGTTACAGAGCAGTGTTGCTTTGCAGCTTCAAAGGGTAATGAAATTCTTGGGTTGATTAGGAGAAACATAACATACATATCACTCCAAATCGAAGCCTCCAAAGTTCACTTTCACAGCCAAACATCACATTAATCAGAATGTCTTGCAGGATTTAAAAAATCATGATTTTAAAAAAAAATCGGATTTTTTTTTTAAATCGGTATTTTTGCATATATGAAGACATTAGAAAATGTCCACAAGGCCTCACCCCCTGTATATAAACATTTATATATAGATGTTTATATTTATAAACTCTTTCAAACGTGTTCTACTGAAATCGATTTGGGTACTTGTCTTAACAGAGCTTACTTGATTTTTGCATATATGAAGACATTAGACAATGTCCACAAGGCCTTACCCCCTGTAGTTGCATAATCTGTCTTGGAAAGGAAAGCATGCTGTGTGTGTGTGGCTGTAGCAGTGGTCATTATTGTTTGCTGAGAGGATGGATTAGCACCTGTCAAGGGCTCTGTGTACTCTATGGGTCTCCAACCAGACTGCAAACCGGTACAGTATTAAACAATTGTCACCAAAACTGTCTCACATGAGTCAACATACTGAATTGGTAACAACTAGCACAACCTCTAAGCCGACTTTAACCCAGAAAATTCTGACTTGAAAAGATACTTCCTCCTGAAGACAAATTTGTGTGGCTTCACTGAATTCAGAAAGGGAATAGCTCAAACATACACAATGTCATAAAATATTTGACTATCAGGTTATCTGGGGACAATACAACTACACAAGTGTGCACATATTGTGCTTTTGTATTAAAAAACATACAAAACTGTGTTGATCTCGATGCTTGTAAACAATTATTTGTGTTAAATTTACATAAATCAATGATTAATAAAATCCAAAATTAAAAAATCATGAATCAATGATTTAAAAATTTTTTTGGGTGATTTAAATCGTGATTTAAATCAAACAACCCTGATGTCTTGTCACATTATATTGTCAATCAGATTGTCTGCCTCCTTCGTATCACCAGTATGAAGTAAATTGGCGTAATATCCTTCAAACATTGTCGAAATCTACGATTCTCGCAACTTTATGCACCATGTTTATTTTTGTGTTTCCCTGGTATTCTCCAAGATACTGACATCATTAAATGTGGATCCAGTAGGCATCCATGTTATAAATGCCAGAATTAGTACAGTAAGTACTGTAATGTGCCTCACTAATACAGTCTGACTCAGCCATGGCCGCCAGGATGAATCGGTGGACTGGGGCAAAAAACTTGCGCATCTTGGCTAACTGAATCGGCGGGAAGCATTTTAAACCGGCAGCTACCAATAAAAAGGCCTTAATTTCGAACACTGATTTTAGCCATGTGATAGCTGCACGTGCATTACTATATTAGATTAGCAAGGAACTGCAGATGACACATTATTGGAACAATATAATTTATAATTTTTTATCATGCAGTTGTAGATAATATTTTATATATAGTGAACAGAATTCTTTTCACGGTTTTTCAAGAATTATATTTATTTAATAAAAAATATGTGATTGGCTTACCCGCCACCTTGATTTCCTATTCTAATCCTATATTTCTCTGGAACTTCCCCCAGATTCTTAATCAGCTCGAAAATTGATTCCTTTGCAAACTTGCTGTCAGGCTCCTGAAAATGGAAAAAAAAAATTTTATTCAATTGTATTACAATTATTAATTATTGTCACTGCAAGTTTTCATAAAGTATCCAACACTATTAAAAAGACACAAAATTAACATGACCCTGATTAAAAATATATATTCTGTAATGATCATGACATGGCAATAATAAATTCTTGACACTGTACAGAGAGGTGTGTTGAGGATTAAGTTAACATTAACATAAAAATATGATTACAAATGAGTACAACTGAATGAAATATGATAAGGGTAATCACACATAATTAAAATCTTAAGCTCTTCACTAGGGACTGTAACTTGAAACGATGAGATGAAATGTTGATTAAATAACTGCTGATGAATAAGATGTGTATTCAAGCATGGAGGCCATATCGTAAAAAGGACATAGACAAGCTAGAAAGAATACAACGAAGAGCAACTAAAATTATTCCAGAATTGAGATACTTTAGTTACGAAAGTCGCTTATTACAATGTATTTTGACAGCACTAGAGACCAGGAGACTAAGAGGAGACCAAATAAAAGTGTTTAAAATAGTGAATGGTTATGAGGATGTTGACAGGAATATGTTCTTCAAACTTAAAGAAGGCAGTAGAACCAGAGGACACAAAGCAGCATTAGTTAAGGAGCAGTGTAGGTTGGACATGAGAAAGTACTCTTTCTCACAGAGGGTGATAAATGAATGGAACAAACTGCCAAATGATTGTGTTAATGCTAGTAGTGTGACTATGTTTAAAATAGAATTGACAGATTTTTGATAAGGAGAGGCTACATATAGATGAGAAAATATTTGGACACTCCATAAGCCAATGGCTTCCTTGTCCACTTGCCATCTGGAACTTGTTGTTTGGGATGGCAATCTTGTTAAATCTTGTTAAATCTAGTGCTTGTGGACTCGCATGTTGTTAACACTGCAGGTCAGGCAGAATCATGTATACAAGGTTCAACTGGTATAGATGTTGTACACTTCGCTGAGTACATTTCATGTGTACAAAATATATATGTTTATGAAATTGAATCTCTCTTTCAAAGAGCACCTGTCAGGATTATGCATTTATGGAATTCAAGACTACAATATTCCAAATGTGGTCTAACTATTGCTTTGTACAGGGGTACAATTAGCTGTTTCTCCTTATACGTGATAGTTCTCCTAATTAGCCCTAGAATTTGATTTCCTTTCAAAGCAGCAATCCCACATTGCTCTGAAACTTTCATGTTAGCACAAAATGTTACTCCCAAGTCCTTTTCTTGTGTGGTTCTACCTAGTATGGCATCCCCCATTTTATATTCTTCGTTCATGTTTCCATGTCCTATGTGTATACATTTACACTTCCCAAAATTGAATAGCATTTGCCATTTTCTGAACATTTAACTAATTTATCTAAATCATCCTGTAAACTTTGTTTATCTGTATCATTAGTAACCTTTCTGAATACTTTTGTGTCATCTGCAAATTTGAGTACTTTGCAAGATATGTCACCTTCCAAATCATTTATATATATTAAAAACAGTATAGGGCCTAATACTGATCCCTGTGGTATCCCACTGAAAACAGATTTCCTGTTTGAAATCTCACCATCTACTAATGCTCTCTGTTTTCTGTGTGTAAGCCACTTCTCTATCCAGTTGATTACATCATTACCTATGCCATGGGCTTTTAGTTTAAGTAACAATCTTTGATGTGGCACTTTATCGAAAGATTTCTGAAAATGTAAGTAGACAACATCCACTGGTGACCCATCATCTACCCACTTTGTAATTTCTTCCAAAAAACATAAGAGATTAGTTAGACAAGACCTTGCTTTTAGGAACCTATGTTGAGATGTATTTATTAATTTATGTTTTACAAGGAATTCCACCATGTGGTCTCTAATTAATGTTTAGAGTAATTTACATACAACTGATGTTAAACTCACTGGTCTGTAATTTTCTGGCTTGTTCCTCGATCCCTTCTTAAACAGCGGCGTAATGTTTGCCTCTTTCCATTCTGAAGGAACTATTCCTTCTTCTAGTGACAAGTTAAACAATTTTGCAAGTGGTGTACTAATTTGCTCAACAATTTCCTTAAGCAGTTTTGGTGGTATCCCATCAACTCCAGGTGATTTATTATCTTTCATCTTCTTAATTTTGTTTGCTATCATTTCAGGAGTTACAAATAACTGCCCTAAATGTTCTGATGTATTGCCCTCAAATTTAGTAAATGGAACTGGAAGTGAGCTGATATCTTCTGTGGTAAAAACTGAGCTGAAATACTCATTCAGGACCTCTGCCATTTGAAACCCGTCTGAAATTATGTTTCCCCTGTTGTTTTCCAGTGGTCCGACCTTATCTTGAACTTTCTGTTTACTCCTTACATAAGCATAGAAACTCTTGCTGTCATTTTTTTATATTACCTGCCAATTTTTTTTCAAAGGTTCTTTTAGATTTTCTAATTTCAGTTGTAGTTAGGTTAAGTGCCTCTTTGTAATTTGCATAGTCTTCATCCTTTCTGGTACGCCTATAAACCCTCCACATAGTTTGCTTAAACACTATTTTTCTAATAGCTTCTTTTGACAAGTGTTTCTTTCTAGACCGTTTTCCTTGTTTTTTCAAGGGAACAAATTTATCGATGATACTCTCAATTTCATATTTTAGAATATTCCAACATTCAATTGCAGTCTTATTCATCAGCATGCTATTCCAATCTAGCTTTGCTAAGTATTTTCTCATATCTTGATATTTACCTTTGTGGAAGTTTCTCCTATACGTTTTTTTATTTTTACTTTGTGATTTTACATTGATGTCAAAATGTATTTGATTGTGGTCACTGTTACCCAATGGTTCATGTATTTTTACATTGTCCACTAATTCTTTTTGTGATGATACAACTATATCTAATACATTTTCTCCCCTGGTTGGTTCCAGCACGTGCTGAGTAAGGAAACTCTCCTGAATTAAAAATAGGAAGTGTTGGTCCTCACCCCCTGTACTCTCTACAGATTTCCATTGTATATGTCCATGGTTAAAATCTCCTATTATGATACATTTCCCTTTACTAACTTCCTTTATAGCATTTTGTATTTTTGTGTTATCCTCTTCGTTTATGTTTGGACTTTGGTAAACTAATCCAATAGTTAATTTTGAATTTCATGAAACTATTTTGCACAAAACAGCTTGATTGTAATCTGCTTAGCTTTCTAATTTTATTTCATAAGCCTGAATAGATTCTTTAACATATAAAATAACTCCCCCTCCCCTTCTTCCTATTCGATCTCTCCTAAACATTACGTATCCTTTCAATCCTAATTCAGCATCTGTAATGTCTGTGTTGGCCCATGATTCGGTTATACCAATTATGTGAGGGTGAATATCTTCTACCATACTGTTTAATTCGTTTTTCTTATTTACTATTCTACTAGCATTTAAACACATGTATCTATAACCTGCTTCAGACATGTTTTTTTTGGGACATACTGTTATTGGTTTATCTGTACTAGTGGCCTCTTGTCCTGCTTGAGGCATCTCTAAGTAAACCCCCTGAGCTTCTAGTTTAGTGTTTACTACCAAAAATATTTGATATGCTACCCGTGCCACTGTCTACTGCTGCTGAGAGTCCATCCGCAAATACTGCTGCCCCCTTTCCACTTAGATGAAGCCCGTCCTTCATGTACATATCCGCCCTTCCAACAAAACTTCCACACAAAACCTATGAGGGACAAGTATGTCAGAATTTTAAATACAATAGACTCAGCCCATCACGTAGCACTGACCATAGGTCAACAACCAGCTTAACATTTTATATTTAAAAACTTGACTCCAAGTTCATCGCTCTTTAGCTATCATTATTGCTACCCAACTGGTGTGTGAGGTGTAAATGTTGGAACTAAAGTGACATTCAATCAAGCACATTGTGTGTTGGCCTTGTCTTACCCCACTGTACTGCCCTTTGTCCAAGGCTGTCTGGAGTGCTAAGTCCATCAGACTATCTATCTATGTTTATGCAGACGTGGCACCGGAAATGTACGTGAAACAATGCCCACTGCATCTGATCTACCATTACAGTAACCAAACGCATATACAAGCATGTTTATCAATATAAACTATTTACATGAAACCAAAAAATAAGTTTGACTGGAAATAATTGCTAATACAGTGCAGCAGAACAATTATTTGGATTTGGCACTGTATAAGAAAATCAATGTGTTATTATCCAACTGAAGAGACCCTGCATTATGACATGTGGTGAGAATGTTTAATTGATTTCAGTTCTATCTGGTTTTCTTACTTATTTTAACAACAGCTGGTTCACTTTATGGCAGAAGCACAGTGTCTCTGATTTCCCAGTGCAGGAGGGAAAATTATATTTGAATAAAAATCAGGACAAAGGAAGTCCCTAATCCCCCGTGTTTGGGACAGCCACAAATTAATTTGTTTTAATCACAATGTGATGCATACTATTTATAAATTATAACGCCAATTTTTTTATCTAAATCCTAACCCTCTGGCAGTTATTTAAGTACTGTCATCATCATCATCATCATCATCATCATCATCAACTTTATTCTCAAAAACCTTATTAGGTTACACGAGAATCACAATGTTGCATACTGTTACAATGTGAGATGGCTATAAGTGTATGTAATCCAGGCTTCAATAATACTTATAAATTACATTGGTAAATGGTTTTACCAAAATACAAAACACAAAAGTATCACAGGAAGATCTACTTACAACTTAAAGCTATTTAAAATCTCCTGTACGAATTTACATAATTTAATTAGCTTTGCATGGCTTGTCAAATTAAACAACTGGTCCATTTTTAAAGTGTTTGGTCTCACAAAATAATATCTAGAAATAAATTTAATTCTAGCTTCTTGAAAAAAAGTACATTTAAACAAATAATGAAACTCATCTCCAATATCATTACAATCACACAGAGTACAAAATCTCTCTTGCCTATCGATTCCACTATACCTGCCTTGCTGAATAGGCAACCGATTATTACAAGTACGAAATTTACACAGAGGTCTAGATAGATTTGGTGGTAACACCAGCAAATATTTCTCCATTTTAAAATCATGTTTAATTATTCTGTAGGTTATACACCCATCGCTATTGCAAATATTACTACCCCACTGCTGATGATACTGGTCAGTAAGTTTCACTTTTACAACTGCTTTAAACCATTTAAGATTCACTATTTCTTGATTCAGCCACAAGTTAGATAGGCCAGTGTTATTTAAAATGTATTTAACATGAGTAATCCAAGGGGATTCAAAGATATTTTTAACATATAATTGATATAATAATTTATACATAATGCAAGACAGTTTAGATTCCTTTCCCATCAATAGTTTCCCCCAAAAATTCAACAATCTACTGCTTATTTTAATATTTAGTGGAAATTGCCCAAGTTCTCCATAAACCATGGAAGTATGTGTTCTATTGTTTACCCCAAGTAAAATTTTACAAAATTTCCTATGTAGCTTTTCAATTAACATAATATTTTCACATCCCCATACTTCGCATCCATATAACAATATTGGGCATATAAGGGAATCAAATAGTTCTAACTGGATATCAACAGGGAGTTTTAGCTTCCTAGCTTTAGAAATTAAACATAACATTGCTCGGTTTGCCTGTTCATATAAATGTCTGATTGCTTTAGAGAATCTACCATTATAGTTAAAATTAATTCCTAGATAGTTATACTTATCTACAATGGCAAGCTTATTTGGTCCAAATTTAAATTCTGGCAATTTTCTAATCTTCCCCCTTGAGAATACTAACACCTTAGTTTTGGCAGTATTAACATGCAATTTCCAAGTTTTGCAATAGTTAAATAGGGCGTCAAGTGCAGATTGTAACTGAGTAGGTGACTCTGCTAATACAATTGTATCATCAGCATACAGCAACACAAAAGCTTTAGATACACAACAATGTCCTCTTTTTCAAAACAATTTTCCATTAGACTAGAAATGTAGGTTAAACCCCCATATGCATTTGACAGATGTGTTTCAAGATCATTCAAAAATAATGCAAACATTAGTGGTGACAAATTTTCGCCTTGTCGAACTCCAATATTGCATGGGAAGAAAGGTGACAAATGTTTTGTAAATGTATTCATAATACATGATTTGGCTTCCTTATATAAGTTAAATATCACAGTGAAAATGTTTCCATCAATATTATTTGATAATAATTTCAACCATAGGAATGTTCTGTTTACAGTGTCAAAAGCCTTTCTGTAGTCTACAAAGGCACAGTATAAGCGCTTCCTTTTATTTAAGTATAAATCGATTAAATTTTTCAAGACAAATACATGATCCATTGTGGAATAATCATGCCGAAATCCAGTTTGTTCCTCCCCCATTATTCCCAATTCATCAATATATTCAGTTAACCTATTATTCAAAACAGAGGTGAATAATTTGCAAAAGCAACTGAGCAGTGTGATCCCTCTGTAGTTATCTGGGTTAGTTACAGGACCGTTATTTTTATAAATTGGCAAAATAATACCCATGGCCCAATCTTTAGGAATATGGCCAGATTTTAGTATGACATTAAACAATTTAACATATACAGAGATCATACAATCCTCAGAATGTTTTAGGAACTCATTTAGGATTAGGTCCAACCCACACGCTTTGTTGTTTTTTAACTTATGTATACCATTTCTTACTTCCTCAGCTGTAAACATACTATTTAAAAAAATATTATTATTATTGTTTGCAAAATTTTCATAATCATAGTCATTCTGATCCTCCTCCTCACTAAAACTTAACTTCTTAAAGTGTTCAAAAAAAGTGTTAGTATTAACTGTATTGATTTCTTTACCTTTGTCACCTTTCGACTCATTAATAATTTTCCAGTAGTCCTTTGGATTCTTACTCTTCATATTTCTTAATTTATTTGCAAAATCCTTAAAATACAATTTGTGCTGCTTGTTAATTTCCTTTTTATAGTTCCTACTTGCAATATGTTTGGCGTTTCTATTAACATCAGTTTTATCTTTACAGTACACTGCCTTGGCTTGAAAGTAATGTTTTCTCCTTTCTTTACAGGCTTGATTAAACCATGGTTTACCATTAGCTTTTTGTCAATGCTTTTACCCTCCATTGTAGGTCTATAGTTATCCTTCATACAACCAACCATTTTAGCAGCACTTTTTAATATATCATTAATGCGATTTACTATATCATTTACTGAAGCCTCATCAATATCATTACACATTAAATTGTCAAGATCTTTCTCTATATCTACAACATCCTTCAAATTAATACTACTTTTAAAGCTCGATTCACAATCCTTAACCCATTTTGGTTTGTTAAATTGGGCAGTATCATCATTCTCAGTCATCTCATCCTCCCTTATTGTTGGAACAATTGGGTGTTGCATGGTACATTTAAAGCCCATTTTAACAGGGTTGTGAGCATCAGATAACAATTTATCAAATTCCAAAACCTCAAATTCCATTATATTATTAAATGATTGTGGAGAAACAAGAATATAATCAACAGTGCTTACATTTTTGCATGTAGTTGCACCTCTGTCCCTATCGACACCAATCCTGCCATTAACAATATGGACATTTAGACTTTTACACAATGTGATTAACCTGTGTCCATAATTATTTGTCTTTTTATCTATTGAATTTCTATCCAGTGGTATGCCTACATTATCTGAATTATTTTTTCCAATTAACTGTTGCATTATATCTTCATCAAAGTCATTTCTTGTTGTTTCGTTAACTGTGAGCACTTCTCACAATCCATAAATCATGCCTGGCTGAAGCTGCAAATTGTACAACACATCAACACCATTTGAACCAAGTTCTAATTAAATGTTCAGCCAAAGCTACTGAATGAAATTAATCAACCATCGCAAAAAATTTCGTAACCAGATAAACACCTGGTACTGGATATGTCTGACTTAACTTCTTAAGTCATTAGTTAAGATGATAACCAGATAACCATGCGTGGGTTCCCGTTTCTTCCCAAAATGGCAGGCCAGTGACTCCTGGGAGGTTGCCAGGTAGTTCGAGGGGGTCCTCGGCAAAATTGCCAAATTATTTTTTAATTGCACATTACATGAGTAACACAAAACTGGGCCTGGAGCCAGGAGGCCATAGTGAGATATTTTGGGTAGTCATGGCTTGAGCTGTTTGAGCTGAAACAGTGGGAATCCCTGGGCTGGGAGCCTAACCTCAGCCGACTTCAGCTTCGGCTCAGGCCCAGAAAACCTACCTCTTCCCTCCATTCTGACAGCGCAGCGTTCATCTTCAGTTGGTAGGCTTGGTGATGACCGAGGTAGTGGGCCGCTACCGTTTTCTCAGTGATGTGGGGTTCAAGGTCCGAAATGTTATACGGCAGAAATGGCAAAATGTAATAATTAACTTTCATCGTCATAGGTTGGTAAGGTTTTTTGGTTCGTAATCGTGACTCTGATGACACAGAAACCATGGTCATGCAAATCGTTACAACTGTCAAAAGCGTAACACCCGCCATCTTGCGGTTACTCATATCGATTGCTGGAAAGAAGCGCACCCAACTGCCCAAAGAACCCTGCAAACAGCCTGTCGAGTCGTTGACTCAGCGTTCTGGCGGCGATCTGGTAATCCGACGATTGCTCTATGTCTAGGAATCTGCGATACCCTCACACTCCCCAATAGTGGCGCCACTCAGCGTATCGTAAAAGGCAAACTCCCAGACAGTGGCGCCACGCAGCAAATCACCACAATTGTATGCTGGGAGATATCTTGACAAACATGAGTTTACCAAATGAAATACAGATGAGCAGAATAGCACAGCAAAGGTAAGTTGTGGTAGTGGTGAAATGATTAGTGGCTCCACTTGTGGCGAGCTAGCGTGAAATAGTGATTGCCGCCACTGATGGGAAGTTTGCGATTTTATTTAATCCGTTTGATGGCGCTCAGATCGCCTCTTCGTTCGCCCTCTGGAGGAAATACTTGCGTCTGGAGGAAATACTTGCGTCCTATGATGGCTAGTTCTCCACCCACCATGTGGCGCCACTATTATTGTGCGGCGCCCATTATTATGTTACCACTAAATACAGACATGCCAAGTGCTTTAAATAGGAGGAAGAAGACCCCGGGATCACTCGATAATCTGTATATATATATATATATATATATATATATATATATATATATATATATATATATATATATATATATATATATATATATATATATATATATATATATATATATATATATATATATATATATATATATAATATATATATATATATATATATATATATATATATATATATATATATATATATATATTGAGGAGTCTCCTTTATTGTATTGTACCGTATTGTATTGATTAAACTCGCGGTTTGCCCGGTGTCTCCTTTTTTGGCCCATCGCTTGGTCACCAAGAAGGAAATACCGAATTCCTACGTTAATGCATCAGCGATTCGTTGGGTTTCATGAAGCATTCGTACCGTACGAAGGAACTAATACGAAACAGTGGAAGTTTGAAGAAGGTTGCGTTACCAGGAACAATCGTAGAGGACACGCGTATGCCGTGAGACTCGCAATTTTGAATTAAATGTCACGGTCTCATGGCAAACTTATAAAATCTCACGCATGTTTTCATTGTCTTTAGGAATGAAAATTCCTCTCTGCAAAAAATAGACAGCATCTATTTGTTTGTGACTCAAGCGATGGCTCCAGTTAATTTCACCGGTAATATCCGCCTTTTATCGAATAACCTGTGAAACGTGATCAGTGATTATGCAACAGCTGAGTATCAACCAGTGACATTTCATGTTGGAAAGTACGTGTTGAAGAAGAGCTCTATTTTACTTTACTCTACGCGTGTGTACATACGAACGGTTCGTGAGGGTGCTTCAATAAGAGTGATGGCGATGATGATAAATGATGGTGACGATGACGATGATGACGACGAAGACGATGGCGAAGATTTAGGTGATGATGGTGATGATGGTGATGATGATGAAGATGATGATGTGTAGCCTCAGTTAGGCCGTTGGCATCTCATTGCAATATATCGTTAACCACTTCGAGTCCACGACTGAGCAAACAAGGGAGTCCAGGTGTAAGCAAGCCTAGCAAGGTGACTTGTAATGCTTCTCGTTCTATCCCGCATGAATTACTTCTGACGCTGTGTCTTTCAATCAGAGTAGACGGCTTATATTGGTTGCTGACTGCAGAAGTTACGGAATAGTGGACAGCCCTCGCTGCTCATCAAGTATTATAGTTCACTGCGGATTAGCGCATGCGATAGAAGTTAATTATTATTATTATGTCTGTAGTATAATAGTCTTTGTTTGGGAATAATGACGGCCAAGTGACACACGTCGCTGAAACGCTTTGGCAGCGCAAAATCGATTTTAAAGTCATTGCAATATAATTTTTACATGATAAAAAATTTAACTGCTTAAAGCGAAACAAAAGTCATGGTCTGGGTCTATGCTCCAAGAAGACGTAATAAGAACTAACCACGTGCAACTAAAATCTAGAATATCAGACCACTGGTGTACTCGGAATGTGCTCTATATGTGGGAGATGTTAAGCAGAGACACCGATAAAGGCATTCGCAGTTTAGTTTAGTAAAAAAATATGTTACATAAGTTGACTTTTGACGCAAACAGCATGGCCATATAAACTAACTAAAATCTAGCAGTATGGCGCGGTCCAAGATGTGCGTTCAACAGGGTTTTTCTAGTAAACCACTGGCATGATATGCTTAATTGTAGTTGCAAATGGATGTGTTACGGGACTTGTTATAAGTGCATAGCCCCAAAACTATGTTTCCCTTTAATAATGAGTAGTGTTAATTACAATAAGTATAACCGCTGTTTGAAACTCTCACAGCTGGACTATTTTAGCAGGATGTAGATCTAATAATGACAAATGTACGGTAAATAGAATAAAAGCTAGCCACATTAACCTGACGCTTCTGGTGAATATATCAGAACTAACGAGTCGTCGACAAACAAGTTGTAGAACAATCGCTCATCGCCGACACCACACATATTATGTTTCCACAAAAACAATAGCAAAAGTCGCAGATATCACCATTTGTCTTCGAGCTCTCATAACTGCTGCAAATTCCTCCGATATATCGGTCAGTGGAGTAAGTTCAACCAATCTCACTGAGTTTACTCAAAGTTGCGGCCAGCAAGTCATGATTAGACGAGTACAATTAGTCAGGACCACATCAGTGTCACTACATTCCAACCTTGCATTGTTGGCAACATTTATCGGTAGACCGGCCAGCCACCACACTGGCGAGTGCGCCAACGCCGCGTTGTAGTTCCCGTGGATGAGGCTCAGCTGTAAACACACACATACTGGGAATGAAAAACGGGTCGATGGCACAGAACAGAACGCTGGACAAGACACACAAGTGGCAGGGAATCTGTATCATACAAACAAAAGGGCATAGCCAGGAACATCAATAGCAGGGCATCTTTGTCATATAAACAGAGGGGCATTGCCAATAACATTTGTATTATACAAACAGAGGGACTTCGCCAGGAACATCGGTAGCAGGGCATTTGAATCACTGACAGGAACATCGGTAACAGGGCATCGGTATTATACAAACAGAGTGGCATTGCCAGTAACATGTGGATTTTTTTGGGTAGATTTTATACTTATATAACATATCAAAACTGGCGTTGTCCCTACGAATTTAGTAATATGCACATCGTCAGTTGATCAAACCGTCAGAATAATTTACCCTTAATTCATAAATACCTAACGAATGCCCTTTGGATACTTCAAATTTCACTAAAACTCCCTGATCTCGCATGGAATATGCGAGAAAAGCCATACTTCAGACACCCCCTTACCTATCCAGCCATACTTGAGACACCCCCTTACCTATCCAGCGGCTCGAGATGTTTGATCCGTGTATTGGAACCCCTGTGAGCTCAATTACATCTTTTTTTTTCAAGAAAGAACTAGCGGGTGCAGACGGTTACTGACCTTCCCTGACTTCCCAGTTGCCCTTCGACACGAGGCGCTGGCTTTGTATAAGCTCTAAGCAAGAGATGCCAAACGGCAACGCATATTTGACTTGGTAACGCAGAAAAAGTAACGTGAAACAATGTCAGATGGCATGCTCTTGTTGGTGAGTGAGTGGGGGATGGTGGGGTTGAGTGTGTGAGTGAACAAGTGATGCATTACGGGGAAAGTCCCGACTCCAATTCAGCTTGATCTGCCATTACGTTGCAGTCTTAACTTTGGCAACATCTATCGGGAGACCTGAAAGTCACACCACAAGCGCATTACACTTCACCTCCTGCGCGTCTTGAAACTTCGACGTGTGCAAAATTGTTTCGCAAGGGTAGTTACCCGGTGTCCTCGTTTCTCTCACTGAATACCACTTCTTAAATCATTGCATTGGATCTCTGTCCGATATTGCATTACTTTTAAGATCTGTACACTTACGTATCAAGCAATGCGATCACCACCACTGTGAAGCAACCAGCATTGACTAATTCTCGAGCGCGTAGTAATTCATGCAGAAGCCAGAAATTGGTAAACATTGACGAGTATGGCACGTTCAGACATTTTAAAAGAGTTATAAATATGTGATTTTGACAAAACGCGACCAGCATGTCAATGAGATGATGACAACAGCGAGTAAAACTAAAAATGTTTTGCTTGATTTAACAATTGTGTCAGTATAAACAATGTTTAAAGTTAATTCGAATTACATCGTATAAACTGATAAAAGTTCACTCTGATTTTATGAATTAACCAAATGCCCGGATGACATCATAATTAACTAATTATGTATGCACCCAGAATCTGATGATAATTGCACTCAATGAGAATGACACTCTGCATTCGGGCGATGATGTGTGCGACAAACAGTGGCGCCACAGCGCGGAGATTGGGTAATCGAGGTTATTTTAATTCATATGGTTCAGGATACAGTAACATTTCCCATTGATGTTAACGTTTTGCATAATTATAAGAAAACGTGACCATCAAAACTTCTAAAAGGTTTTGACATGCTGGTCGAGTTTTGTCAGAATTAAACATTTCTAACTCTTGCATTGTAATATGCCTGTATGTGCGATATCCCTCAATGTTTACCAATATTGGCACGAATTACAGCGCACACGTGTCTAGTGGCCAAAAAAATCACAAATATCCTTCCGCCTATTAAAATCATCAAAAAATCCACCATTTCACTCTCAACAGCTTCCAACAGCAAACCTGCACTTATGTCAGATGGTGTGAATTTTTTTAATTCGTGGCAGTGGTGATATGCTTGGTGGCGCCACTCTCTTAGTAGTGTTATATTATCCACCAGGTGCGCCACTGGTTAGTGCAGTCTGAAGGTTGTTGTTTGATTGTTGTATAATGTCACTGAAATTGTAAACAAGCCCCGACAACCAGCTCGTAAAATTGTGAATACCAACAGGTTACCCCAAACATTCCCAAATATTAAAAATATCATTGAAATAGTATGTAAAATTAATGTGTTGTGTATTCTTTGTTCCAGACGGTTTTTTTAAGACAATATCTCCTGTAAAACACTAACGTTACTTAATTTGACTTAACATAATATGGTTCTAGCTTTGTGTTTTCCATGAGACACGAGTGGCAGCAAGGGACCGTCAAATGTGGAGCGGGATCATCAGATATATTTATTTAGATGTGTTCAACTTAAAAATATGTTATGCTTATGCATCCAACACACAATGGCAACATCCCAGCCCCTCGTACTTGGCAGACAAAACAACACAAAAGTAAGGTGGACAGCCAACGCTACCCAATGTTTTACTGAACTTTTAAATAATAACAACTACACTTCTTGTGCAAGACGTCCCTTGTCGTTGTCATCTTGTACATTACAAGCTCACAAGTGGCTGTCTAGATGACAACACTGGAGATACTGTCACTGGGACCACGGTTGGTCAAGAAAGCAATGGTCAATTGTACATGGATGACTAGGTTTGCTTCTTGAATTCTTCATAAGTGATGCTCTTGCCCATTTTGGCCTCGTCGTAGTTCTTCTTCAGCACAAATCTGTGGCCGCTGTATCCACAAGTATGCACACCTGGGCCATCCTGCACAGACAAAACACACCTGTGTAGAAACACCTGCATGCACGTCTAGGACAACATCTGAAAGCATCACACCTGGTGATTGCACAATGTAGAAAACAACAATCTAATTTAACTTGTATAGTGTAGAACTGTTAGTCTCTCTAATAAGATCATTAGTTGAATGGACTTAAAATTTAAGCACACTGCTTTTCTTGACAGCAGCAGTACAGTTAAAGGCCTACACAGTTCATTTAGCCCTGATTGCAACAAGTAGCTACCTGCATTTCTCCTAACATAAAGTAACCATGTTTGTTTTAGGTCAGTTCCTTTTATAGCAATTCCTGATCATGCAAATTTCCAAAACATTACTGCTAGAGTGTTATATCCATTTTGTATCTCTGAGCTGCTCAACTGCTGGTTTATAATCGCTAGCCAAAAAGGCTGCATTTTGTAACATTGAAAAAGACAGAAATGTGCCATGAACGCATTTCGTAGACGACAACTTGTTTTATGACAACAAATGTGGTAGCATTAATCTTTTATTTGGTTCTTTCTTATCAGGTAAGTGTCAAGCTTGTGAAGTCCTTAAAAAGTATACGCATTTATGTATAAACTGACACAGTGACAACAATGTACCACACTGTAACCAGGCAACAGTAAACAGATAAGTATAAAATAAACAAGAAATACGAAAATTCTATGATCACAATTATTAAAAATTTATACCAAACTGTAAAATAATGATTTAGTTCTGGCCAGCAATGACATGTTTGGAAGGCTGCTGAACCATGAAATAAAGGTGTACACAACAGTTATATCCATACACTGCATCACACAGATAGTAACAAGAAATATGTTAGTTAATCTGTGGTAGATATGACTTACCAGATTAATGAAGACTTTAGGATGGCCAAGAGCACCACCTGAATCGCTGGCCACAACACGCTTTTCACACACAATCACTGGCTCCTCACGGATCAAATCTATGGCAAAATTCTCATTCACCTGTAACAAAAACATTGCTTTATCAGTAACATATATAATAGCATGCTTGTATGTTTTGCTTTAACTCTATTGTTGTTTATTTTGACTTTTAAAGTAATTTGTGTAATGCTAAAAAACATGTAGAATAACCAGCTACAACAAAATTACCTGAAACATTAATATAACTCAATACCTCCAAGAGTTGGATAATTCTCAATACATTTTGTTAAATATACCAGCCTCATTCTCTGCATCGGATCTATGTTCCATTTTGACTAGGAACCAGGCAGTATCAACAGATGATTTATAAACAGTGGTATTTGTTGCAGCTGATTCCTGTTAAAACTTCATCAGATAATAACTGGCAGCAACAAATTTCCTTTTGAAAACATGATTAATATGTCACCATGAAGCATTTGTAAATGTGACAATATCCCAAAGAACCTTACCAATTTTCTTTTGTTGAGGAACCTCACTTTTCTGTAATCTCCTGGGGGGTATGACTGCAACAGAAACATACTTCTTAGTTATTCCAGCAACTTCAAAAATCAGCAACAGCAAAATCTATATAAAAAAGTATAATAATATTACATAATATTATTTTAATGATATAATGTTGTAGGTGTGCACAGGGGGCCCATGGTGATGGTCAGTACATTTAAAAATATATGAAATTCTCCGGGGGTGGGGATATTACATATGTGGACGTTTGACGCAGACTATGTAATGCAGAACAACAGTTACATACAGTTGTTATGCGTGTTTCTACCGTTGTTATGTGATCTATGTCAAAGGCCTGTCGAATGCTTCGTGAAACCGGCAATTGTTCATGATTTTTGCGGCGCATAGATTTTGTTGCCATTGTCATTGCACTATCAAAACTTGACTGGGCAGTACAAGCAGACATAAGCTGTTGCCTTTTCTCCCGTGCAACTTGGTTAGTAATGATATACACATGACATTGTATATGCTAATTTGGCAGTTTTCTGTTGACAGTATTTTGGTGTCTCTCATGACAGCAATATTAAATGGGCCATTCCATGATGAAGTGGACAAAGACTCAAAATTTAAATATAAATTATTTTATCAAAATTAATTAATATTTTTGTTATAGCTAATATGTAAAAGTTCATGGATTGTCACAAAAAAAGATACCGCATACATAATAGACACCTATTATTTTGTAAAAAATGCAATAAAAGCCACATATGTAAGGCATTAATACATTTATTATGTGTTATACAATCAAATAAAACTTGCATACTCATTATGGGCAATTCCTGCATTATGGACGTACATTTGAGAGAATTTTTTACACTTTGCCAAGACGTGCAATACAGCACAATTGGAATAGATTCATTTTGAAATGGGTATAATGTGTAACTTACCTAGTACTATTAATGTGCCAAATAAAAAATTAAGTGATGGCCCTCCAGCTTTACTCATTTTTTAGAAATGTTCTAAAAATAGTCATGTTACAGATGTACTCAGAGAAAATTAGTTTAAAATGTTGTTTCAAACATTTCAAAAACTCTGTGAAGTATGAATACATAAAAATATGTGTTCAATACTATTTAGACACTAGACTTTAAGCTCCCAAATAAAGTAGAAATTAATTAATTTCCTGCTAGTATCTATGTCACAGGTTCACGTGTATGTTGCTATGGACGTACACTTCACTATTTCAAATGCACAAATTACATAATATCAACTTCAAAACATTACTGATTGAAATCAAACTTAAAAAAGCACATATGAAGAATCAGAATATTCATATAAGTTTATTTAATAAATTAATTTAATTTAATCTTTTTAAACTCTGTTGGGTTTCTCAGGAAGTCATTTCATACAGCATAACCAGTAAAGAAACATAAACCCAAGATGTCATTATGACTTAAAAAAAATAATTAACAATATTCAATAATGTCCATGCATATCTGAACAACCATGGTGTACAAAAGTAGTCTCTCGGGTATGGCCTTACTGCAGAAACATACACACATCAGCTCTAAAAGTTAAACAATTTAAAAACTACATAAAACCAATCATTAATTATTGTCCGAGTGTTCTTAGTATGCTACGTTGTTTAATGAACAAAATACATTTGAATCTATTGTTGTTCTACTAATAATGTTCAATCATTTCTTATTCTTTTCAAAGACAAATATTTGTTGGGGTTTTTAAGAAGCCACTGCATCATAATAAAGAAAGAAACAGGAGAACTGTTTGGCTGAAACATAAGTTGTCTCATAGTCAATAAATTAGGGCATGCAACTTGATATTTAGTACTAAAAAATAGTCTGCTATCAGAATTCTAGAAAACTGACTAATATGTTATCGGAGAACAAAGTGATGTTCATGTACTTGAACATTTATGTTCTTCTCCTCATTGTTACTTAATATAAATGTAACACGAGTAACCAAAATAAAAATTTTTTCCTCCGTTTCTTACACCTAATAAACCAAACTATGTTCCTACCCTGACATACACACACACACACACACACTGAAACCATGAATTTTACACATTAGTGACTTTACATAACAGTGCTACATAAAAAATTGTAATGCGAGTAACCAAAAAATAGGTAACGCGAGTAACTAATATTTTATCATGGTAGAACAGTGACAGTGCATGAATAATTGACATATTCAAAGGTGTTCTAGACAATACCTGGAATTTGGTGGGTGCAACACATCAAAAGAATTGATTCCAAAGCAATTTGCCCTTCATCCTGTCAAGTGACAGTATGAAGCCGAGTATCTCCAAGTAAATCTCAAATTGGCAACATTCAGAAATCATTGTGAGTGGACTTTACTGGAAATGGCCAAACTAGAGGGACAGCGTTTATTACAGGAGATAAATAATAAATAAAGCTGGTGTTTCTAACAGCCTCGGCCATTTCAAGTTTTCAACTGCTTTACTGAATATAGTGAATGCGAGGTGAAATATGAGTGTTGTGTTCAGGGTTCATACAGAGAACATAAAGTAAAATTTCGAGAACATTTCCCAAAGAGTCTGAACATTATTTCAGAAACAACATTAAAATATTAAATGTTTCTTTCTAATACTCAGCAGACTGTTTGTGCCACTCGTACATCTATCAGCACATGCAGTTGCACACAGAAATGCCAACTGACTGTGACAATTTTTCCTTAATAGGTCACTCACCCCTTTTTGTTTTACCTATAATAATGTCTTTGTTAAATATTGCAGAAACCAGAGCATTTCTCATCTGTACTCAAATGGGTGTTCGAAGTCTTAGTGGCTGAAGCTACAGCATATTTACAGCTTTGTTAATATTAATAAGCAACGCCGGGCAATGAATTAGGATTAGGGTACCTAAATTTAGCCTATAAACTGACGCTGCGGCAATGCCATAACTTAATCCACAGAATTTTCAAAATGCAAACGCCATGGCATAGTGATTTCATGTGCTTCCACAAAACATGTTTCATATTCTTTTACTTCGTAAACTTTTCTAATAACTTGTTTACATGCAATCGATGAAATAGCAAGTTAGTTATTTAAAATATTGATCCCTCGGACCAGTTTCTTCAGATTTTTGTGAAATTATAAAACGGCATGAAAGGTATAAAATTTTGCCACAATCAGTACACACCTTAAATCACGCTAATTTCTTATCACCACTGCGATTCTTCACGACCCAATTTTTATATTTGTTGTCTAATAACCACACGTCTCACATTAAAATGGCTTTCAGCTCACGACATGGTGATTATCAAACATAAAATTACTTCGGCCTACTGTAAAATTTACATTACCCATTTTTTATTTGATTTACTCATTACCTTGACATGACTTTAAGTTTAACTGTTGGTAATTTACCCAGTAGATTTGTGTGGACCTCTTTGAAATTACTTTATTTGAGCTATTACTAAGTGGTGGACAAATTGTAACGGGAGTAATTGGAGTAGCTGTCATCGATATCGTGAAAATGTTTATCGATACAAATAAAATCACATACGCCTACACTACAGGCTCCACGATTTTACACACATAAAGGAAACGTTTGCCATAGTTTCTAATGCATATCTGGTGTGGACTGTATTACGGACACTAGTATACTACCCCCGATCGATGGTAGTGTAAATGTAGTTACAGTAATCTCTGGCTGCTTGCTACCGAATGTTTGGTGAGCGACAATGCCTTCAATCAACCAAATGATGGGTGAAATGTCTCTACTGAACGGGTTCGTTACTCCCATTTGGCATGAACACAAAACATACCTGTCCGGTATGCGTGACCATTTCTGGCTCTTCGTCTCTTGGAACCATTGCTTTAGCTGAAAATGATCGTGCTGCCGTAAAAACTCGACATTTTAGGAACGACCTTGCTCGTATCGCGGCCGCCATGTTAACTCAACCACCCTGAGAACGACAGTTTGTACGCTAGATGGCGGCAGCAATTGTAACTGACTATACGCTAGGTGGCAGCATGTTTTACCCGTCGTACGATAGCCTCAACACCGAATCTCGTTCAGAAGAGCTGGGTTCCAAAACACACGAAGTCCAATTTAGGAAACAACGACAGAGAAAATTATTACTACGTAGAATCATAAATTTAAAGCCAAACATAATTGCGATTAATGAGGTAAACTTAAAAACCCCAAATGTCTAGTTATTACAGAGTTCTCGCCTATAAAATAGAATAGTGCCTCCTCAATTCGATTTTTTTGCTCGTCTCATTTTCATTTTTTAACCAAACCAACCTAATATTCACTATTTTTCCACTGCAACATGCTAGCTTATTTGTGAAACTTTTGTATGTAGTTTTTGTGTGAAATTATCACACAAACTATTAAATGTCTTAATGCTTGTTCGAGCACTGAGTGAAGTGAAAATCTAAATGCTGAAAAATCACGATTTTCACACTTAGTGAAATTTCGTAACTTTGTCATGTGAACGGCGAGAGGATTGAAACCACGCCCATGATCCGCATTGATTCGCACAGTGTTTACCATTTTGGATAGCCACTAATTGATCCTTACCAGATCTAACGACTGAATTCAATTATTTCAATAATTTGAACAAAAATATGCATTTTTATTAAACAGACTTTGCACATTATGATATGATGTATGCACCCATATTCTGGGTGCATACATAATTAACTAATTATGATGCCATCCAGACATTTGGCTAATTCACAAAATAAGAATGAAATTTTACCAGTTTACACGATTCAATTCGAATTGACTTAAACTGTCCGACTGAAAAGTTAAAACAAGCATAAAATTGTTTCGTGTAGAATCTTGATAATGCCGCTGATTGGCTGCTGGCGCTTCACACGGGAACGCCTACGAAAAATGGAGTGGTGACAGAAGATAACAACCAGACCACTCTTTTCTCAGCGGATTCACTAAGGCGAGCGAGAGAAAGGATAAGTAAGACTACCCAGAATATTGAAAACCCAAGAAGGAAGATGAATTATAATATATATATATATATATATATATATATATATATATATATATATATATATATATATATATATATATATATATATATATATATATATATATATATATATATATATATATGTACATATTGACTTTTTCTGCTGGTAAGGCGTTATATATATATATATATATATATATATATATAATATGTTATATATATATATATATATATATATATATATGTTATATATATATATATATATATATATATATATATATATATATATATATAGCGTTATATATATATATATATATATATATATATAAAGGCGTTATATATATATATATATATATATATATATATATATATATATATATATACTTACAAAACCAACCATTTTGGGACATGTACCAAAACTCCAACCATTTTGGTACAAAACGAAATACGGTATATAATTAAAACATTTTGAAGTAAATTAGTAAATCACATATAAGTAAGCTTAACTTTATGTTCTCACGTATGTAAAAGATAAATGTGTACTTTTATTACAAATATACATTTTGTGTTCCAAAATAGTTGTTCCAAAAAAGTCAACGTCAAATGATCATGCAAAAATCCGACCATTTTGGTACTTATATCCATAATACCAACCGTTTTGGGACACATGCGAAACAGCCAATGAAAATGCAGTAGCACTCGGCTGAGAAAATGTCGGACAGACTTAATAAGTACGAAAATGTTGCGTTATTTCAGTCAGTTCCATGTTTATTAAAATATGTATCGACTCCATACCAACGGAGAGAAATCCGGGATGACGCATCGCCCAACTTGGCCATAACTATTACGCAGAGGAGTGGAAAACATTTCATACGTAGGTGTTTGTTTGACATTAGAGTAGGAACTGCTGTTTTATCGCCCACACTCTGCACCGCAAACTCGGTCAATTGTTATTGTAGTGCTATTAAACTTAGTTGTTTATATGTTTTACCATCATTATATTTTATATGAAATATTGTATGATTGGGTGATTATAAATGTACACATAGATATTTGCGCATAGTCATGGATTACACAACGCAATCAGTGAAATGTGAAAACAATGAAGTCGTTGCATAGCCATGGGCATGGCATAGGCATAGCCATGCATAGGCCATCGCCAAGCAGAACTAGAAGTGCCGCAGTTCGCGTGTTCGACAATGACAATGGATATTCCGCTTGTTTGTTATCATCGCCCAAAAGTATGTTGTAATTTATAGAGTAGCCTCTAGTTAGAGTTTACCTTAGCTTTAGTTTAGGGTTTGTTTTATATATTAAGTTTGGTGTTATGGTTAATAGTAGAGTTCAGACCTATCACATTGGCTGTTTCAGCTTGTCAGTGACCATATCCGTAACAACGTCTATTTATTAAATAAGGGTCAATTAAATAATTCAGATCTAGGCCAATCTAATAGTATAGTAATGCATCTTTACCCTATATATAATGCATTTATTTTATAATTTATTGTACAATTATATATACAATTTAGTTAAATAAATGCTGTTCTGGCTGCTATTCAATACATCAATTTAAAATGTACAGTTGACACAACAGTTAAAACAAATACAAATGTTAATTAGTAGCTCCCATGTTGTGTCACATTATAGTATTACCTGTATTTATTACAATGTTATATTTAAAAAAAATATTTATACCAACTTCCAGTGAATACAAATCCACCTCACTATTCCCTGCGAGTCGGATCCATGTCCTTACACCTAGTCAGTCTGACTCTACATCTATTTCACAAATTTACCTGGATGTCGATTGCTAATCTACTTAAATGTTAGCATTAAACATATTTAAACGCTTATCAAAATAACTATAATACAAGTTTACTGTTACATGCAGATCCTTTCAAATGTTAGTATACATAGCCAGATAGGTAGGACAAATGTTCTGTCATCTAATATTCATTGGGTAACATAGTTTAAGGTCATCTACATTTAGTAGCGTCAGTCGCATAAACATGCACACATATATAATCCAGTGTTGCCAGTATTTTGAAGTTAATGTTGGCATTCATATTACAACATCAATACATTGGACAACACAATATATGCATTACTGAAGCAACATCAAAATTGTCAGAAAGTGTAATAGTGGTGCTATGTATGACAATCAGACATATACACTTTTTATTTAAATAATTGGGGTATGCCACATCAATTAATTAAGACACAATGTCTCTTTCAGGACTTCTGCATCACACAAGAATCACAGCAAGAACTGTTCTATGCTTCAGTGGAATTGAACCATTATGTTGCTGCGACAACAAGTACCAAGTATCAAATACTATTAAAGCAGTGAGGTATCTACTCTCTATCAGAACAGCCTTATCATTCTTCCTATGAATACAAAACAAATTGTTTGCTGATTCAGTCCATATATACATAACATGCAATGTCATAACATCACAACACCATTCTGAAAGTCAATAGTCATATTAAAAAAGTACAGTAAACCTCGGATATAGTGAATTCGCTTATAGCGAATTGTCACTTATACCGAATAATTGGACCACATTTTTCTAATTGAATTTCTTATGAATTTCTGAGCGTTTAATACATTTTTATAACGTATTTCGTATATAATGCACAATTTTGTCGGCCCAATGGCAAAATCCATTGAAATATCATCGAATATAACGAATCGACTGTGAAATAAAAAATACACGCCTGGCCCCATATTTTGATCTCACGACCACCATTGGTACATATCTTCTATTCCATAAAGTGGCACACTGCCCAACCCTTATGTAACACATTTTGAATCTAACGAATTTCAGATAATATAACAAATAAATTGGCCAGTCCCAAGCAATTTGTTATATCCGAGGTTTACTGTATTTACGTACATTAGTATATATGTCAATACCATAACTTGTATACTAATAAACTCTCTTTAAATTGTAAAAATGTTGTTATTTTGTCCATCAATTCAAGTTAACAATTTCATTTGTCGTACAACACTTTGCGGGCCTTCATTTGTATCTTGCGCTGCTCATTCATGATCTTGGTCCTGACCTTCGCATACAGGCTGCAGTGAATCTCGTTCTCTTTCATGAATTTCAGCAATACCTGTTTACCTGCAATGTAACAGTAAGCAAACCATCAGTTTTTGAAATTAACCATCAAACTTTTTTGTATATATTATGTCCACCATAATCAAATTGTGGTAATATAATTTTTGTGTAGCACAATCACTAAAATACAAAACACATGCTCCATCTTATTACATTTAAACCATATGTCAGTGTCAGATCACTATTGTTTAAGCAAATACTATTACCGTTGATGAAAGCATGCAACACTTGTAGTTGTGAATCAAAGATTGAATATTGCATGATCAAGAACACCCAGTGCCTCTGGCACATACCAAAATAATTCCTAATAATAAATGCCCCCCCAAGGATTCCCAAAATTGTATCCAAATAGAATTGTTTTGCTGACAGAATGCGTCTAGCAGTATTGCTTATCCTTTGACATGGTCAAGCACATCTCACCAGGCAGCCTCTTGCATGGACTTGGAAGACTCAACCATTCATGGAAAGTCTTCCTAATAAGTGCTGTTTTCCTGGGCGTCCAATTCATGCGTAGACCTACACAAAATTAATATACGCGTACATTAGCATGGTGAATGAGACACAAGTTATATATAATTATATATATATATACATGTGTATATATATATACATATAACTATTTAAAATGATGTTACCAGAATGCATGTCTGTGTGGGTGTGTATGTGTATGAGTGTGTGTATGTTTGTGCAAGCAATAAACTAGACTTATAATCAATATACCCAATAGAACATTTAAACATGCAACATATTTACCAGGTGAACCAACACTGGTGTTTCCTTCATCTGCACACTCATTCTCTGTGTTCTCCACTGTCTCCACTACAAGAAAACAACCAATTAAACGCAGTAAACATCTTCAATGTGGCTAGGTTTGTGGGGAATATAAAATGTCTGCACATGCTTCAAATACAGCCTTTTCTTACATGGGTTCAAAAGAGTGCATACAAAATAATCGATATATCTTCTGACTGCAACAAGCATAAGATATGAGAAAAAACGTTGATATACTTGTCCTTACCTAATCTGAAGGAAACTTGTACAATGGCTTTCAAGTAGCTTTGCACATTTTAGTTTACAAAATTAGAGTGTACCATATTTTCATTTATTTTACCTATCATGCATAACTCATTAAGATGGAAATGTTTATTATCAATCTACATAGTATAATAATCACAATAAATAATGTTCCTGTGCTAACATCTCTTTAAATCTCACCTGCAATATAACAGCAGCACACAAAAAATAAGATGCACAAGGCATAATGGCATATAATTTGTTCTGTGTATGTTGTTTAACCTTTTATTTTCTAGTCTACACAAATATCAATATGGTATAGTGCATGCAATATGCCTTACTGTCTGAAACATCTTCGGCGTCATGTACACTACTATCATCATCAAATGTGTATGGATCATCTTCGGTTGGTACCTTTTGTGCACCTGTAACATATCATTATCAGGAGCTACTTAGTAAAATTGCAAAATCATATGAAAAATATGCAAATATTTTGAGATAGTGGAGTCACCAAATTATAAATCTTAAGACATGGAGTATTCAGGTGAAATGACGTCTCAATTCCACCATCTCCACACTGTTACTTTGTGTTATCAACTGCGTTGACTACAAAAAAACTTATTACGTGTATTTTTTCACATTCAATTGTTTATATATTTCTTGTCACACTTTTATACTTTATTTTTTTATTGCAAATAATAAGTGTATTTCTAGTTAAAACATAATTTTTCAATCAGTGTGTGTGTGTGTTTGCGCACGCATATGTGTATTTGATGCCAATATATTAATAGAACAAACCTCCCTGTCCTGCCTTGTCTGTGCATACATCTAGGTCCATGAGATGTTTGCCCACTTTTGTTATGGCCATTATTGCCAAGGGGCGCTGATATGTTCCCGCATTCACTTTTTCAGAATGGCCCATATGTGAGTAGAAGTGTGCCCGATCTTCGGGGGCGACATCCAGACCAGCATATATTGTCGACATTCGACCTCTCTGGTTCGTTGCGTTAATCAGGTTACTTGTGATTTGTGCCGCCTCGCAAACTTTATGCATTGCATCCCAACCTCCACAGTGCAATTGTGAGCCTGTGCTTGGAAAGAGAAAGTTGTTGCTCTGCAGTACACCAGCAGCATTTCGTATCAATGGAAGCACGAGAATCTCTATTGCTGGAACGCAGTCTTTCGGGATCATACAGCTGACGAGGTGGTTGCCTTTCCCCGTACCATATACTATTTCCAGCTCCTTGAACATTTCCTTCTCATTGTCATCAAGTTCACCCATAGCGGTTTTATCGATCCACTGATGGCGATCTATCCATTGTGCAACTTTCATTCTAGACGGCTCTCCGCCTCTTCTCGCATTGAATAAAGTCAGTCTGCAGCACACTAAATTTCTCAGTTCCACAAATCCAGATCTTCCTAGTTCTCCTGTTTCTCGGTGCATTGCTGTCAAGGTTTTAATCCTGTCAACTGTGTAGTCTCTCAATTTCTCCATGACTTCACCTGGAGGCGTCCGTGTTGGTAGTCTTAGATGCTCCTGTCTTGACTTATTTATCAAGTATTTTGCATCGCCAAACACCGAGTTTTGGTGGTGTTTTAACAGGGTAATGAAATGTCCCATTTCTTCAACATCCTTCTTGCCTGCATCGCCTTTTACAGTTAACGCCTCTCCCTGCAGGATATCCGCTGCTTTCATTAACAAGTAGTACAATGTATTTTTCAGGCCGTACTTCAGGTGTGATTCGTCTGATTTAGGTTTTTCTTTTGTTGTCATGGTGGTAACTGCTTCCTGGAGAATACCCCAATTCTCCCTGTCGAACATGGCTTTGGAATCAGTGCTCTGTGGTCCTTGGTGTTTCTTGAATTCAAGAAACAGCGCCGACAGATTTCTCATGTCAGCCATGACACTCTTTCTGACTTCGTCATGTTTATCGACTTTTGTGCGGTCTTTTCGCCAGAGATGTTTGCCAATCAATCGAATTGTTTCATCTGACCGGCATGTATTCCCAATGGAGTTGTCTTGAAAGCTAGACAATATACCCACAAAATCTGCTTCTTCGTCCACTCCTAGAATAGCCACGGGTATTTGTCTTGGCATTGGTGACTTTGTGGTTTCTTCGTCTTTGTGGCAACGCTTCTTGTGTCTGTAGAAGTATTCTTTCGTGTAGCTTCCTTGACATACAGTGCAGTGCACAGTTTCACTGGCTTGGCCTTTCTTTATTCTCTCGAAATTGTGATCGTCCTTGACAAATCGTTCCTTGTTCACTTGAACAATGCCTTGATTTCTCAGCTTGGCAAATGCCCTCCGCTGACACAGACTTGACATATTTTCGCTCAGAATCTTCGCTACGTCAGGTTCACCCGCATGCATCTGACGAAGATGTCGTGTCAGTTTCTTCTGGCAACTTCCACAGTAAGGGCATCGTCTTGAGAGTCTTTTGTAAGGTTCTTTTCCTGAAATATTAAGTTTCTACTTTCAACAGTCAGAATAACTTTATTGGTCCATTACATTATTTTAATATTCATCCCATAATGTGAAAGCATTTCATGAACTGTCATTATATTAGTTGTTAATCTATATTTTTGTACAAGGTCTCGTAGCATAATATATGTTAGCAATCCAATGTTAATCTTTGCGGTGAAACATATTGAAATAAGATTATTGTAGTGAACAAATTATTGATATTTTGATATGACCCCTAATATATATGGGTCACATTTTCGTTACGGAAACATTATTTAACATTCAGCCACTGGTATTTATTGTGATTTGACATGTCTAGTTTAATTATTAATTGATCAACTTGTGATTTTAGTTAATTTTAATTGTTTTCATTTAAATATGTCTGTATCGATATATGCATCAATTTTTAATTGTTACATTTGACATTTTATGAAACATTGTAGTGCTCCAGAACAATTATTTGGATGGGGCACTGCGTAAGAAATGTAATATTATCTGTAATTACCTGATGCAGTGTGAGTTCTCATATGCATTACTAAGCCGCCTTTCTTCTTGAAAGTGACATTGCACACATCACACACAAGTTGCTCTGAAAACATTTATTTGTACCTGTAGAAACAATACTTAATATTAAGCTTAATTAATGTTTGGACAGAATATGGAAAAAATAGACGGATGAAGGGAACATGCATGTAATGGAGAAGGTGACAGATACAAAGGAAGGACAAGTAGGTAGAGGAGACAAACTGGATATCTGGGTCTGGGTCTAACAGCCGAGAAAGCATAATTATACTAAATATAGCTCAAGGCTTACTGCTACATACCTTGTGTTTGGGAAGTCATAGAGGTAACGCATCTCGGCTTATTGAGATATCCAACTACAACAAGCATTACATAGAAATAAAACAGTTAAACATTCATTCTGGCAAAACTCTAAATACACTTCAGTAACAATATCTGATAACATAATATAAATTTAATTTAATTTACATATAAATAAAGAAAACTTAAAATTATTTCTACAAAGCAATACTTCAATAGTGCTTACCCTATTTTAATTGTTTTAGTCTTGTCATGTATAACATAATAAAATGGCATTCGTTATTTTTCTAGTTTACACTAAGATTACTAGTAGTAGCTATACTCACAGCTAAATACTGTGCTTGCACAAGAATCTCTTGAAGCCTCACCTGCAAGATAACAGTATAGCATACACAATAACATATACAAAGCAATAAGAGGTATATCAATGATGTGTCATTGTTTAGTTCAGGATTGGCAAACATAGATATTATATATAGAACATATAGAATTATAATTAGTGTGCAATATATCCTCACTGCCTGGGACAAAGTCTTCATCCTCTGCACTGTCATCCAGCCTGTTGCATGTATTACTCCCTGCAGCAACCTCTGGGGTAACCGACTTCTCTTCATAACCGTCCATACCCTACAAATAATAGATAAGTAATTTATTCATTAAACCTAGACAATTATGTTATCATTATTTTCAATTATCACCATAAAAGAAGTAGGACATGCACACAATGCCATCGTAATTATATTGTAAGCAATAATTACAACAGCAAATTGTGTATATCACACAGGGTTGGCAATTTCCCGAGAATAAACGGTTTTGGACAGCAGCTACTAAACCGCCTAGGTCTCACTAAACCAGCAAAACTTGTGTCGTGTCATGTCATGCTGCACAATAACATTACATGGAACTAAATCAGGTTCAAGCTTGATTTACGAACTTACCTGCAATTGCAAACATGTGCAGATAATCAATTTGTAATACAGATTCAAATATAATCCTTTTAAGAGTTTTCCAGTTTTGTAGAACTATTTAAGGTTTTCCCATGTCGGTTTTTACCAGTATTTACCGGGGTGGGAAAAAGGTGCCAACCCTAATATCACATTATGACTGTGCTAAAATGTTGAGACTTACAGTAATAATTTAAATAAAACGGTGATGAAAAACCACATCTTAACTTACAACTTCTTCACTTTCATCATCAGTGAAGGGATTCGAAATGAACTCATCTGCAAATGAATATTTTATAATTTTTAATATGATTCAGCAAAGAAAAATAATAGACATTAACAGGTCTGGATTCAGGATGAACTGCCTGTTCAGCTTTGATTTGTGATGTATTTCCATGCCCCTTCCAACATTAGTAAATAATGTGCATATGGTGCTAATGAGCACACCTGATAATGCCTACACATTAACAATTCACACCATACTTTAAACACTGAAACTGGCAATTGCTAATATATTATATTAAAAAATATAAATAAGTAGTAGAACATTATTGTATTAAGGTATATGTTACTGACTATGCTTAATAATTAATTCAGGCAATGTATGTTAACATGCATCCTCTTCTAAAAACAATCGGTTATATAAAACTTTCCCAAAACAATATTAACATGTGAAATAATGAAAACATTTAGCAAATAGCTTTCTTCTTCCACAACAGGTATATATTTAACTAATTCCAAATAGTTAGTATAAAATAATATGAATAACATATCTAACATGCTTAGTATACATAATATAGCTCAAACCTTCATCAACATCATTCAACGTTTTAGTCTGAAAAATAAAACTGGCATTATACACATGGAAATATGTTTACACATAACAGCTATATTAACATGACACTAGTTGTAACAAAAAACCTTAGTAATAAATTACCATTAATTGTACTGCAGTACATCCTATCCAAAATGTATGACTACAAACACAATCCTTTGCACCTACTTGTCGTTTTCATATAAAACAACTGCCACATCAATTTAAAGTGATAACCATGCAAGGGTTAACCACCTTCCTTTATAGTAAAAAGGTAAACTGAAAATAGTAGTCTTTTTTAATTGTTATGTCGGTACTAAATTTTGAAAATGTACGGTGTACAAGTTAATTACCTCAATATTCTTCTGCCAAAGATTCATTAGAGGGTATCCATGCAGAATCTCTTCCCCAACTACAATGTCTCGTTTTGCAAATAAAACCAAGTGAGGGCTATTCACAAAGACAAGCTTCTTCATCACTGAGTTGGCGTTAGTGCTTGTACTTCTGACTAAATGACCTAGCCGGTCGAAGGTCTTCGTTGCATCAATGCTGTAAACAAAAGTGCGACAACATTTTAAAGTATAAGATAATTTTAGTATATATTATGTGCAATCCCTGGTGAAAACTCACAGAATACAGATAGGTATTTAAAAGACAGATGATTTACATAAACTCACCCATACTCTTTCTCATTGTGGTCATACAAGCACATGTAGCACCGTCGCCCCTTCTGGTATTCTTTCTCTCTTCTCTGAGCTTCCATTCCAGAGATGTGCTCCCCAGCATATTGCAGGATAAACTCTCCTCTGTGTATATGCTTAGTAGCAAAGACACCTCCATCTCCTGGCACGTACACAATACATATATAACTACCATGTACCAACTAATAAAATGAAGCATCATATATTTAGGATTTAGTTATATATATATATATGGCTAACAGGGTTTGAAAAATCTTGATTCAAACTATAGTTCTCAAACTCCGCAAACAATTGTGGATTAACACCTTTCCAGGATTCAGTGTCTTCTAGCTAACATTTGTATTCTAAATCTCACTTTTTTGTAATTATGATGATACCAAACTGAGCTTACCTCTCATTTTTGACAATGGTCTATATTCAAATCCGTCTGGATCTAACCCGATGTTCACCCACCATTGTGCCTTTTCGTTTGGAAAACAAACTGCACCGCTTGACTGCAATCAATGACATTCATAAGGCTTCATGTAGTACAAAATGTAGTGGATTGCAAATATTTATTTGTGAACTAAGATCAAGTTTAACATAATTTGAATGTTCTTATACAGAAGACAACATGAAAAGGGATAATTGGTACAAATACTTATTTGTTAATACATTATACAGCTGTATACATAAAAATATTCCTTAAAAACATGGCACACAGTTGTTTTTAAGGGATAAACAATAACAAAACCTATTAATTTTAGTTATATCTGAGATCTAGGAATGTTTCACCTATGTTGTCATTAATGAAAATCATGCAGTAAACAAATGACTTGGTAAGTTGTTAATGTGTCAGGAATACTAATAATAAGTAAGTAGGTGTATTAATAGTCATAAATAAATACCTTTGTGGGTGCAATACTAGCCTTGAGCTGAAATTGTGAGACATATTTTTATATACACACACATATAATATATATATATAGATACATAAACATATATACATGTACATAGGATTACTGCAACAACACTTTTTTATGATAGTAAATATTACTATGATGAAAGTAAACAACAGAAATGATATAGTAATTAATTAAACTTTTCAATGCCTGTTCTGTGTCAAATTCATTTGATAGTATTTTGGAAAGACAGATTTCACATGAAAATACTGTGAATTAATGTAGACTTACCATCTGCTTGCCACGTGATAGTGCCATGATTACCTTAAAAACAATATAAATACTGCTATATTAATTGACACATGTATAACTATAATAATGATGTTACTGTACAGGTTTGGAATTGGTGGAAATGAACTGACAATATAAGAGATAGACAATAAAAATATGCATTACTTCATTACAGAGACATGAACTTACAGTAGTAGTTATCCACACTCGATTATCTAACTTACACATATAATTTATATAGTACACATATAGAAAATTTACCCAGTTATACCTAATTCTGGAATCCCACTTGATATCACTATTTAAATGGCACAAACTAATTTGTTGTCTGATGATTCTATTTTTGACATAAATTTATATATGTAAGATTACAAATTATAGCTTGGCTATTTGGTATTCTTCTCTGCATAAACATATGTCTACCACTACAGTCTCTTCAAAATTTTTAACCAAATATTTATTCTATTTAAAAGTAAAAACTACTGCCTTTATTGTTTTGGCTCAGTAGGCCCTACAACAGAACCCACAATCTGAGCCACCCCTGACTGCGTTATTTATAGACACCATTCATTGTAACAGCTGACCAGCTGGTGGGGCACGGGCTGCCAACTAACTTTCACTTCTACGTGTTTGTGGCTATTAGCAGCTATATTGCAGTGAATGAAATATAGCTATATTTGTTAGTTTCATATTGGTGCAAACAACATCAAATTATATTACTTTTTAAGATAATGAAGGTTATTCCCCCTAGCCCGCCACCCCTACTTACACAAATGGAGTGACCCATCACTAGCCACAGGCTGGTGGTACAGCCCTGGCACCCAGCAGCCCCACACAAGGCGTTTGACTGTTTACGTAACTAAGGGCAACACTAAACAGAGTATGGTTGCATCGCATTATGTGAACTGGCAAAGTGTTGCTTTATCACTGGCAAAGACCAAAGTTCAAGTTTTGCCCGCGAAACAGCGGCATGGTATGCCGGCGATCTTTCTAAATGGGGTTTTATCGCTCTCAGAACATTGTATCTGTGATGCATATAATTATAAATATCCACATAGACCCCAATAAAAAACGTATATGATGGAATTGCCTAAATTAAATACGCGTGCAGACCCGAATAAGACCGTATAGGCTGACATTTTTAATCGATATAAATAGCCGTACATCACATGCAGGGCCTACGCATATTTGGAATGCAACAGAATTTAAGTTAACATTCAAACGCTGATACTTCCGCTCGGACACGCCACCACTTCGTATAATTAAACAGGAACGGTTTTATATTTATATCAACAATAAACACACTAACAAAACGAACAGAACTCACCCTCCTCCGTGTAATTTCAACGGCGGATGTCACCGACGGAAGTCGTTTATATCGTCTCCGGGGGCAACTCGGCCCAAGGTCAAGGACAACAGCGATGGATAAAATATATTTCACAATACTATATATATATTTGCAAACTTCTTTATTTCTTCATGGGCTACAACTAAACTTGCACACCATGTTGACAGTTAATACTGGAGACTTCATGCAAAAGTTGGGGTCAATATATACGGCAAAATAATGCTATTGGAGGTTTTTAAGCATGTACCAAAATGGTCGGTCTGCAAAAAACCGGAAAAAAAGAACTCTACATAACTGTCCAAATAAGCAACATTTTTAGGAAAATTACTTATTTTCAACATTATGATATAGTATGCCACGTAAATACATGATAAATATACATCACACGTTTCTTTCCTAATTATGAGAGGCTTTGACTTTTTTGGAACATGGGTGATGGTCCAAAATGTTAAAATGTCCCAAAATAGTCGCAAGATTGTTCCAAAATGGTCGGTATCGTATAAATATATATATATATATATATATATATATATATATAAAACGCCTTACCAGCTGAACAAGTAAATCTGGTTACACTATTCAAAGAATTTGTAGAAATAAAACTTAACAATAAAACAAAGCTTTTTGGGTGAATATAATATACAAGAGTGATATGCAGATGAAAATAATGAAGAAACATGATTAAAACAACATCAAAGTTAAAATACAAGAACGATGAAATACGTGGTAATGTGCATACTTTCTGGGAGACACTGATGCATACATTTTTTCTCTTTGTTACGTGTTCATTTTTCAAACAACATACAACAGTGAAGTTGGCAACAAACTCACAACACATCAACAAACTAAAAATGTATGCGTTAATAAAGCCAAGGGACAAAAGTAATAAAAAATTAATACACACAGTATTTGTTTAAAATAATAAATACGTTCCCCAACATCAATGTAACATTATCTGTTTAAGCTCAGAGCAGCGAACAATGTTTTAAAACATTTTACAGCACATTTGTAATGTTGATGCTTACAAACTCTGACTGATTTGAATGTTATGTATACTTTTTAAGATGGCATGGTATCAGAACATAACTAATATCTGGCAGGCACCACGTCAACATCGCTGGTGTAAGACAGTTATGATTTCATTCACTGGTGGTGGTGCAGTTTACTGCTGAAATTCATTAAAATTAACATCAAAAGTATGTCATTTCTTTTGCAGTCTTAACACAATTTTATTGTTCTTGCCTTCATGTTTTATACAACCATGATGTTGATTGCATGACCCAACAGCTCCAAATAGGTCTCAAACTACCAATGCTGTTCATAGCTCATCTCTGAGACTGTATTCGACTTTGCCAGTGAGCTAGAATCCCTCCATCTGTGCGACGTTCACCTAGTCAACCACCATCCACCAGTCATCAACGTAACTGTTACTGCGGTACTTGTGCTTCAGATAGTAGGCGTGCTCCCAGACGTCAATCACCAACAATGTAATTGTTACGGCGGTACTCGTGCTTCAGATAGTAGGCGTGCTCCCAGACGTCAATCACCAACAATGTAATTGTTACGGCGGTACTCGTGCTTCAGATAGTAGGCGTGCTCCCAGACGTCAATCACCAACAATGTAATTGTTACGGCGGTACTTGTGCTTCAGATAGTAGGCGTGCTCCCAGACGTCAATCACCAACAATGTAATTGTTACGGCGGTACTTGTGCTTCAGATAGTAGGCGTGCTCCCAGACGTCAATCACCAACAATGTAATTGTTACGGCGGTACTTGTGCTTCAGATAGTAGGCGTGCTCCCAGACGTCAATCACCATCAACGGCTTCAATCTATCAGTGATTGGAGAATCCTGATTGGCCGTGATCGCGTCAAATGACTTGCGCACCAACCAAATATATCCTGGAATATGCAAACCATATTCAGGCAGTGTTTCTCAGAATATGGTTTCATTGCACTCAATATCCACAAATAGGTACATATTATACAAATAGTAAAGTTCAATATAAGAAACAACAGTTAGAAAACAAAATATATTGTGCTTAGATATGTAATCGCAGCACCACGTTTATTAATTGGATATCACAAGGCTTTGGTACAACTGACTGCACACAGTGAATCTATTTTCTAAGGTTGTTCTTTGGACGTTTTGACCTGATGATCTATTATTCCCATTATTGGCACCTATGCTGCACATCATTTATAGACCTACCAGAGCCGAACAATGAAGCAGCCTCTTGGGTGAACTTCTCCTGGAAAGCCTCACAACTTCCGAAGGTAGATGTGATGTCGTTGAGTAGTTTTCCAGTTGGAACGCGAGTTGCATTTGCTGGATTCGGTGATAGGCAGGCAAAATAGATAGCATGGTTGAAGAACCTAAAAAATTAAATATGAAAAGTAATGTCATTCAAGTTTATTGATTGTAAAGCAATTCCACACAAACAAATAATACATTTGTTACCAATTAGGTTACTTACCTATTGTCAATTTGTAAAATAACTATTAGAGCATACAATACCTTTTTATATTTAATTAGTTATATTTTCTGTATGCAGTGATTAATAATGTATTTAGTATATACTTTGTAACTGCAGCACAATAATAATATTTATGAGTTATAATTTCATCACTTAGCACAGCCATTATTTTTGCTGGCTTCCCACAGTGCTTGCCAGGGAGGGTCCAATTACAAAAATAAAATTAACAGGTGTCATAAGAGTGAGGCAACACTTTTGATAGTTTTTTCAGGTAAAAATTGCGATGTGAAAAAAATACAGTAATTTATCATAATTGATGTGTAATTGTTTTAAATAAAAAAGAAGTCAATTATAATTATGTCATTTACAATTACATTTTGCCCTTAATCAATTACAGTTAGGTAATTGGACCAGCCCAGGTGTTTGCTATACATGTTTACCTAGTTAATTTATTAATCAAACTATTGAAGTATCAAGTGACCATCAGCTTCAAATGAAAAGGCTAGTTTTGCAACTGAATGGCAGGTACCGGGTAATCAACTGCTCTATGAGCATTATGTTTGTGAAAAAATATCCTGACATCTTATGTCTCAGATAACCTTTTCAAAACAGATATGTTATACCACGTCATGATTAAAACCAGGATTAGATAACTGATAAAATATCTTTTTTTTTAACTAACCCTGTTCCATTTTGAATAGGCCCAGTTGAGTTGGAACTGGCCGCAAAAAAATATAAATTATAAGTACACTGTACACAATCAAAGTTTTTGTGCGTAAAACTAAAACAGACACTGCTATATATTAGAATAAATAATAATTTAATAAATTGTTGGTCATTTCTTATAACTAGCAGACCAATAAAATAAAATAATGAATTTAATAAACATTTCAATGTAAATTTTATTTGCGAAACAGTTACAATTGTTGACAGTAACATTATGTTTGAGGCAACAGTTTCGCCACTGCCCTGAGCTTTGGGCCCATGGGCAAAAATCTATGCCGTCTCAATTCACTACAAATCGAAGCCTCCAAAGTTCACTTTCATAGCCAAATATCACATTAATCAGAATGTCTTGACACATTATATTGTCAATCGGGTTGTCTGCCTCCTTAGTATCACCAACATGAAGTAATTGCATCCACCATCTTTGCTTTTGTGTTTCTCTGGTATTCCCCAAGAAACTAACATCATTAAATGTGAATCATCCAATAGGCATCCATGTTACAAATGCCAGAATTAGCATAGATTAGTATGTACTGTAATGTGCTTCACTAATACAGTCCTACATAGCCGTGGCTGCTGGAATGAATCGGCGGGGTGGGGCCAATAACTTGCGCATCTTGGCTAACTGAATCGGCGGGGTGGGGCCAATAATTCCCCGACAGTGGCGCCATCCAGCAAATCACCACAAGTGTATGTTGAGAGATATCTTGACAAAACATGAGTTTACCAAATGAAATAAGGATGAACAGAATCTGCACAGCTAAAGTAAGTTGTGTCAGTGGTGAAATGATTAGTGGCTCCACTGGTGGAGAGCTTGCGTGAAATGATGAGTGATGCCACTGTTGGGTGTTTTTGCAATTTTATTTAATCCGTTTGATGGCGCTTAGATCGCCTCTTTGTTGCGCCTTCTGGAGGAAATACTTTGGTCCGATGTTTGCTAAGTTCTCAGGCCACCATGTGGCGCCACTATTATTGTGCGGCGCCCATTATTATGTTACCACCAAACACAGAGGTGTCAAGTCCCATGTTAGTTCAATGGTAAAACAAATCCCTTTTGGGGATTTATTCATTAAAACGATGTCCTTTTAAATACCTTTTTAGGTATTGTGTATTTTTTTATATTACACAACATTGTTGATGATTGTCCGCTTATTATTCGTGAATTCTGCGTATCCGTGAAGCTGTTGCTGGTCGCATTGAAATATCAGGAAAAGTGGCAGACACAAAACATAAACTGCACAACAATGTACCTGCACAACCATGTACCTGCACAACTGTGTACTTGCACAACTGTGTACCTGCACAACAGTGTACCTGTACAACAGTGTACCTGCACAACTGTGTACTTGCACAACTGTGTACTTGCACAACAGTGTACCTGTACAACAGTGTACCTGTACAACCATGTACCTGCACAACCGTGTACCTGCGCAACAGTGTACCTGTACAACCGTGTACCTGCACAACTGTGTACCTGCACAACAGTGTACCTGCACAACTGTGTACCTGCACAACTGTGTACCTACACAACTGTGTACTTCCACAACTGTGTACCTGCACAACAGTGTACCTGTACAACAGTGTACCTGTACAACCATGTACCTGCACAACCGTGTACCTGCACAACTGTGTACCTACACAACTCTGTACTTCCACAACTGTGTACCTGCACAACAGTGTACCTGTACAACAGTGTACCTGCACAACTGTGTACTTGCACAACTGTGTACTTGCACAACAGTGTACCTGTACAACAGTGTACCTGTACAACCATGTACCTGCACAACCGTGTACCTGCGCAACAGTGTACCTGTACAACCGTGTACCTGCACAACTGTGTACCTGCACAACAGTGTATCTGCACAACTGTGTACCTGCACAACTCTGTACTTCCACAACTGTGTACTTCCACAACTGTGTACCTGCACAACAGTGTACCTGTACAACAGTGTACCTGCACAACTGTGTACTTGCACAACTGTGTACTTGCACAACAGTGTACCTGTACAACAGTGTACCTGTACAACCATGTACCTGCACAACCGTGTACCTGCGCAACAGTGTACCTGCGCAACAGTGTACCTGTACAACCGTGTACCTGCACAACTGTGTACCTGCACAACAGTGTACCTGCACAACTGTGTACCTGCACAACTGTGTACCTACACAACTGTGTACTTCCACAACTGTGTACCTGCACAACAGTGTACCTGTACAACAGTGTACCTGTACAACCATGTACCTGCACAACTGTGTACCTGCACAACTGTGTACCTGCACAACTGTGTACCTGTACAACAGTGTACCCGTACAACCACGTACCTGCACAATCGTGTACCTGCGCAACAGTGTACATGCACAACTGTGTACCTGCACAACCGTGTACCTGCACAACAGTGTACCTGCACAATAGTTGTTGCTCAACCGTGTCCCTGCGCAACAGTGTACCTGTACAACCGTGTACCTGCACAACCGTGTACCTATACAACAGTGTACCTGCACAACAGTGTACCTGTACAACCATGTACCTGCACAACTGTGTACCTGCACAACTGTGTACCTACACAACTGTGTACTTCCACAACTGTGTACCTGCACAACAGTGTACCTGTACAACAGTGTACCTGTACAACCATGTACCTGCACAACTGTGTACCTGCACAACTGTGTACCTGCACAACAGTGTACCTGTACAACAGTGTACCTGTACAACCATGTACCTGCACAACTGTGTACCTGCACAACTGTGTACCTGCACAACTGTGTACCTGCACAACAGTGTACCTGTACAACAGTGTACCTGTACAACCGTGTACCTGCACAACCGTGTACCTACACAACTGTGAACCTGCACAACAGTGTACCTGCACAACAGTGTACCTGCACAACTGTGTACCTGCACAACCATGTACCTGCACAACCATGTACCTGCACAACCGTGTACCTGCACAACTGTGTGCCTATACAACAGTGTACCTGCACAACAGTGTACCTGCACAACAGTGTACCTGCACAACCGTGTACCTACACAACAGTGTACCTGCACAACCGTGTACCTACACAACAGTGCACCTACACAACAGTGTACCTGCACAACTGAGTACCTGCACAACTGTGTACCTGCACAACCGTGTACCTGCACAACTGTGTACCTGCACAATTGTGTACCTGCACAACCGTGTACCTGCACAACTGTGTACCTGCACAACAGTGTACCTGCACAACAGTGTACCTGCACAACAGTGTACATACACAACAGTGTACCTGCACAACTGTACCTGCACAACTGTGTACCTGCACAACCGTGTACCTGCACAACAGTGTACCTGCACAACTGTGTACCTGCACAACAGTGTACCTGCACAACTGTGTACCTGCACAACTGTGTACCTGCACAACCGTGTACCTGCACAACAGTGTACCTGCACAACAGTGTACCTGCACAACAGTGTACCTACACAACAGTGTACCTGCACAACAGTGTACCTACACAACAGTGTACCTGCACAACCGTGTACCTGCACATAAGCTTGTACCTGCACAACAGTGTACCTGCACAACATTATACCTACACAACAGTGTATCTACACAACAGTGTACCTGCACAACCGTGTACCTGCACATTAGCTTGTACCTGCACAACAGTGTACCTGCACTACAGTATACCTACCCAACAGTGTACCTACACAACAGTTTACCTACACAACAGTGTACCTGCACAACTGTGTTTGTACAGCAGTTTCTCCCAGTGCGGGAGTTGTCTGTTTAAATGATTGCCCATTGCAAACATCATCCCACGGATAGATATAAGTACCACTTCATGAGAAATGTGTATAGCATGCATCACATATGTATGGTTTCACCATAAAGTGGACAGGCATGTGGTAATATAATATTGCATGCAAACAAACTGTGCTCCAAAAGTGTCGCATGTAAACGGTCACCTCCACACGAGTTCCTCACACCAACATGCCATATAAACTGTTTTCCAAAATGTCACATTTGAATCATTACTCAATGGCATAAGTGTGCGTGCGTGTGTGTGTGCGTGTGCGTGTGCGTGTGCGTGTGTGCGTCCGTGCGTGCGTGCATGCGTGAGCGTGTGCGCGCGCGCGTTCGAGTGTTTGTCTGCACGCGCGTGTGTGTGTAACGATTAAAACAATCTTTGGTTTACCCCATCTTCGCGGAACCATTTTACACTTTAGCTCTCGTTGTCTTCACACAAAATTAATATTAATTAATTTCTAGGTTTCAAATTCGTATGGTGCAAGCTGTTAGATGCGCGTCACGTCTGATTTCTATTATAATATTATCTTGTTGACTTGTGCTACTTACACTTTTATTACTTCAAGTTCGGTTCGCACCACCATTTTCTGAGGGTTGTTTTACCGATAACGACATGTGTCTATCTACCTACCAGCTGAATGCGACACGCTTGCCGTGTCGGCGATCGGACTGGGTTACACGTTTCTTCAGCAACTGGCAAGGTCGAGTACTCGACGAAGGCGTCCACAGACCAAAGAACGGTGGCTGTCTATCACACTTAGCCTGTGGTGTAGATCAACAACAAGTCGTTTACACTGATTCGCTTGTAGAAGCCGTTGTAATCTCGCCAGCCCAGACGTCTTGCGAAACGAATTGGCAACGTGTTCACGCTGTCTGAGTGTTTTCAGCCACCGCTTGTCACGACGGACGTATCTCGGCCGTTTAGTTTGAAGCCTTCACAGGGGACTCGCGTTCAAGACGTACAGTTCCTCGGTGATGTCCGACCACATGCACGCGCTAACAGTTTCACGCGGATTTTATTCGAGTTGAGTCCCGCATTGTATTTTTTTAGAACATTCTACCTGATACAACACTTCTGCTACAGAAATAAATTCTTTCTTCGGATTCAGATAAATGTTCCATTACTAGTTGTTTAGAATGTGTGTGCGTGCGTTCGTATTTGTGTGCGCGCGTGCATTACAATATTAAATTGCACAGTGAAACATTGTTCGAATCAAACAAGTTAAAGACCGGTCTAGCGTTAAGTTCGGCGTACACTGTCGACTCGTTAAAACAGTCTAAATTATTGTAATCATTTGTGATTTTCGAGCACGTACACTCGCGATTTTCGAGCGCGTACACTCGCAATCCTAATGTCGAGACAGCAAACTGCATGTGCGAGCGCCCTCTAGTGTTTACTCTGGTCATGATAACAATAATTAAAGGATCCCTGTGTTTAACAAAAAAGTGGCTTTCTGGGGAGCTTCTGGTCAAAGTCCACAAAAAAATGGCGCCTTTCTCGAGAAAGCAAGTGACAGCATTTTCGTTAGCTATAGACACCCTTTCGTTAGCTATAGACACCCTTTCTCTGATAAGACGACGTCGAGAGATAAACAAACGTTGTAGGAAATGAAGGCGGTGGGCCGCACCCCATATGAAGGAGTGAGCAGAGCAAGGGGCGTTCCTCATCCTTGTCACAGGACTCCGGGATCACGAGGAAGATGCATATCGAAATTGCATATATAACACAGCACTGAGCTGGTTTTCATCATATCTAACTGATAGACAGTTAAAATAGCTGACTGCTTTCAACATCACTTCCTACTTTATGTGGTGTTCCTCAGGGTTATGTTCTTGGACTATTTCTCTTCACTATCTACATTGCTCCGTTAAGCTCAGTTATCCAAAGTCATAGCTTGGATCACTACCTTTATGCAAATGACACACACACACACGCACACGCACACGCACACGCACACGCACACGCACACGCACACACACGCACGCACGCACGCACGCACGCACGCACGCACGCACACACACACACACACACACACACACACACACACACACACACACACACTACATTTATTTGGCTACACCTGACACTAATCATTCCCTTAACTAGCTCAGGGATTGTCTCCAGGACATCTTCCACTGGACGAATGAAAGTAAATTAAAGCTAAATACGGATTTCTCATCATTGGTACACAGATGCAGCGTGACAAAATTGAATGTTTTTTTCCCGACACCTACCCTGCACCAGAATGTCACGCCGACAACCTTAGCACGGAATTTAGGAATTACCTTTGAAAAAAAATTCAATTTTAGGCAGCATATTTCTCAATTGTTCCATTGTTGTTTTTATCACATTCGCGATCTTCGCCATATCCGCCAATATTTGCCTATTTCTGTTGCGAAAACTATTGCAACTGCTCTTGTTAGCAGTAGGCTTGACTATTGCAATTCCCTATATCAAAATGTTGCTCTCAAGAATATCATGAAACTTCAGCGTGTGCAGAATTGCTTACAATATAAATATTTCGGCGTCATCTAAAAGCCTACCTATTTCACTTGGCATATCCTCCTTAACTCCTCAGCGCACCACCATCACTGTTGAAGATTCGGAATTGAATTTGGATTAAGATTTGCCTAACACTTTGGCATTGGTGCTCTGCTGAGCTCGGTTCTCTGAGGATTTTGGCGCTATAGAAGTCTCCTTTATCGTGTCGTATCGTATCGTATCGTATCGTATCGTATCGTATCGTATCGTATCGTATCGTATCGTATTGTATTAGCCAATGGGTTTCCTACAGTCAATTCGCATCGTAATTAGCGCGCACACTGGCGACTGACAGTTAACTGTCAATCCGGGTGCGCGCACACTGGCGACTATTCGAGTTCCCGATTCATTTTTCGAATCGGATAAGACTCCCGAGTCTTAACGAGTCGGCGACCGGGAGTCGTAGTCGCGGGTTCCGCGCACACTGCCAACTTAACTGTCTAAGACTGTCTGCGACAGTTGAGTTGAGCAAAAACAAAGTATATATATGGACACTTGCATAAGTAGGTACCAGCCATGACTACACTTTTATCTAGACATAATAATATTATTGTGATCAAGTGTCAGAGCCTGGTCAAGAGGACTGGACAACATCTGCTCTGACCAAGACCCCCGAAAGCGATCGACTACATCGGCCTTCACCCAGCTTCCTGCTCATACTGCTAGGTCAACAGAGACAAATAGAGAGCCTTATGTCTCCCCCAAACGAGGCTTCATACCTAGGATCTGTCGCATGGGAAGTGAATGCGCTAACCATTTCGCCACACGTACCGACTTGACGTATCAGAGAAACGTCCTATGAAATGCAAGCGCCACATTAACGTGCAGAGGATGTTCATCAAATGATGGGACATCCGTGTCACATGATAAGCGATCAACAGATAGTGTAATTTTAGGGCCTACTTAACATATCATGCAACTTACAGTGACTGTACCTGTGATTTCAAATTGGCAAACCAAAAGACGTGGCACACAGCGGCACTAAGGACGTCATCGAACATCCATGCGCCCAGATAGAACGCCGGCGGATAACGGTAATTGTCCTAACGAGTTGTAGTGAAACCAACCGGATGTCTGGTTGACTCTAATCTGTTGGCACATGCACGAAGTTGATAATACTGTCATATTAACAACTCGCGCAAGGTTGCTATTGCTGTTGTCAATACTATGTTTACTAAAATTCAGCCTTGCTGTAAGTTCGGGGGAGGGGCGAACAAACCTCCTACCCATGTCCTTGTTATTCAAGTTTGTATCGTGTCCGCGTGACGAGGGAAACAAAACTCTTTTGTAATGGTTGCGGACGGAGATGCAATGATGCAACTTAGCGATGTGATAAAAGACAAGACCGCAGAAGGATCCTTCACACGCAATAAAAACTGAGAATGTAAACACGTTAAGATACTCGAATCTTCCGACAGAGATAGGACACAGCGCGGGTTCCCGCCGACACTTCGCTTATACAAACTGCAACACCACAATCTCACACCTCGATGACTTGCTATCACTGCGTGGTTCTACTCGCGTTATCCGCCACAAAATGTGTGTTTCGACACGCCCCCAAGGCGATAACGTAGCCCAGTTGCCGTCCAAGCCATTCTGCGGCAGTGCCGCTAGGCGATCGGTCGGGGACTGGAGTCGCGCTCACTTTTTCTCTTGATTCGCCGATGACGCTGTCGTCAACCTGTGTAGTGTCGCTGATGAAATAGTTGCCGCCTCGCACCCGGCTGTCTTTGGTGGCCGAATGACGTCACCGCTCGACAGAAGTGTGAAATGTGTGGCCAGGCAGTGAGCGGAACACTGAACATGTGTCCATGGATTACGGCGCTACTTCTCTTGGCTACTATTGCACTGGGCGCTCTGCCTGCGGCGCAGACGTACTTCGGGTAAGCTACATTTCTGTCCGTGCTTCCTACAGTTGATTCTCGTGTGACATGTGCCCTTCCAGCGACTTTCATGCGAAGTTCCCGAGGTTCGCCATTCACGAACACTTGCGGCGTATTCATGAATACAACAGCGTTGATCTGCGGCCACCGTCCGTAGTCACGTATTTGATCAAACATATTATGGCAAGAACAATAATCAAAGTAGCGGTTGGCATGGTGGCACAATTTATGTTTTATGACTTCTTCTGGTCGTAAGCATTATAAGTATTAAACATTTGAAGTAATACAATTATATATTATATAAACAAGTATCAAAATGAAATATTACTTTGTATAACTCTCTCTCTCTCTCTCTCTCTCCCTATTTCTCTCTCCCTCTCCCCCCTCTCTCTCTGTCTGTGACTATGTGTCTGTTTCTGTCTCTGTCTCTGTCTGCCTCTCTCTCTCTCTCTCTCTCTCTCTCTCTCTCTCTCTCTCTCTCTCTCTCTCTCTCTCTCTCTCTCTCTCTCTCTCTCTCTCTCTCTCTCTCTCTCTCTCTCTCTCTCTCTCTCTCTCTCTCTCTCTCTCTCTCTCTCTCTCTCTCTCTCTCTCTCTCTCTCTCTCTCTCTCTCTCTCTCTCTCTCTCTCTCTCTCTCTCTCTCTCTCTCTCTCTCTCTCTCTCTCTCTCTCTCTCTCTCTCCTCTCTCTCTCTCTCTCTCTCTCTCTCTCCTCTCTCCCTTTCTCTCTGAATATAATATATATATATATATATATATATATATATATATATATATATATATATATATATATATATATATATATATATATATATATATATATATATATATATATATATATATATATATATATATATATATATATATATATATATATATATATATATATATATATATATATATATATATATATATATATATATATATATATATATATATATATATATATATATATATATATATATATATATATATCTATTATGCTAATGATTTAATCTGTCTGCATGTATACATACCTGTATATGCCATTAATTAAACAAACGAAGAACGTATGCCATGAGGGAAACATTTCCCCACATGTGAAACAGGAACAACCTATGAAACACGGTTGGTAAGTCGATGTACGACATTTTGTTCTCGCAGGAGCAAGAAGGTTAATTTCAGACCAAGGAACTGTATTCGATACGAGTGTTTCTGCCGTTTGCTACCCGAATGCACCGTCGTTGCACCGAGAACAGTGTTTCGAATAAGCCCGTAATGTAATATCTAACCGAAGCAGGCGAATGTCCCAGGTGTTGTCCGTTAAAGCCTTTTGATCTCAAACTACAATCAACAGTCATGTGGGGAGCAATTAGCGATTACATAGCACGTAAGTCCTGCCGCACAAAGTGTTGGAACAAGTGGAAGGAAGTCAGAATAAAGTTGGTAGAAAGTACTAGAAAAGAACCGGTAGCTCTATCTATCATTTTGATATTTCGATGTACTGGCCACAGCCTGTTAACATATTTCAGATACTCATACCTCAGTTACGCCTCACATTTAGTGCGGTAAAATAGTTGGTTGAAAGGAAGCACAATAGTAATTCCTCCATCTGCATAGATGGTTTCGGGCGACGTTGCACATCGGTATAACGTTGCACATTGGCATAGCGATGTGGCACCGTTCGTCAGTGTCAAGTTACATACTGGTATAGCGCTACAGAACACACAACCACACGAAACGGCAGGTAATGTTACCGTTACACACTAGCATAAAACTACAGCTCTATCCGTAACGTTAACAAGATGCGTTTTGCTATGTCATTATTCACCACGTTGCGCTATGTCATTGTCCATCACGTTGCGCTATGTCTTTATCCACCACGTAGCGTTATGTCATTATCCACCACGTTGCGCTATGTCATTGTCCACCACGTTGCGCTATGTCACTGTCCACCACGTAGTGTTATGTATTTATCCACCACGTTGCGTTATTTCATTGTCCACCACGTTGCGCTATGTCATTGTCCACCACGTAGCGTTATTCCACTGTCCACCACGTTGCGCCATGTCATTGTCCACCACGTAGCGCTATTTCACTGTCCATCACGTTACGTTATGCCACCGTCACGTTACGCTGCAACACTTTAAATCACTTTGCGCTATGCCATTGTCCATCACGTTTCGCTATATCAATGTCCATCACGTTGCGCTATGCCAATTCCATCAGTGAAACGTTACCCATTGGTATAACATTATGCAGTGTTCGCCATTGAAATGTAACACGTTGGTATAACCATAAAAAGGTTGACGACTTCACAATAGGCAGTAAACCTGTTCGCCAGAAGTTACACATGTTGAGTTGATATTAACATTTCGATCATGCAATTAAAATAATATTAAGTTTTTGGATATCATCCATACAGCATGACGTGGCTTCGGTTGTCATGTTTGCTATATCTTGGAACGGTCTCCATTTAATGAACTTTATAAAGGCGTAAGTAAGAAACGCTGCATGCTATGACGTGACGGATACAGCGTAAGTGAAGCTAAATGTAGCATTTGATCAATGCAACAACATCGCATTTCAGTTAAAACAAAGTTGTGTTTACATATATTCACCCAATAAAAATCGATGATGTCAATTCAACTTGATCTCAGGAACAATGTACTCGCAGGTTGACCGC